>CM076569.1:109547136-109814552 GCA_034641835.2 Pinus albicaulis
ACAGTTCAAGGGCGGACAAACCGTGGTTTCTCCTGCCATCGCCGTTCCGACGCAAGTAAAAAGTGTCGCACTATCGACACTTATTCCGACGTTCCAAACAGGCGTCACTCTTCCGACGTATCACAAACCGTCGCGGCTCCGACGTTTTAAACGTGGTTCTTCCGACGCTCATTAACCGTCGCAGTTCCGACTAAACGTGGTCCGACGTTTTGGCGTCGCTCTTCCGACGCTTGTAAACTGTCGCAATTCCGACTAAACGTGGTTCGACGTTTTGGACGTCACTCTTCCGACGTCTGGAAGATGTCGTAATTCCGACGATATGTGGTCCGACGTTTGGAACGTCGCGCTTCCGACGTTTTCATATTGTCTCTCTTCCGACGTTTCTGGGTTGTCGCAGTTCCGACGTTTAGCACGTCGCGCTTCCGACGTTTTCATACTGTCTCTCGTCCCACGTTTCTGTATTGTCGCAGTTCCGACGTCTACAAGGCGTCGGTAGACCGACGGAGGGTTCAATTTTAAAAAAAAAATTTAAAATTTTAAAAGACGAGAAACGCTGTTTTGAGGATATTATATGAAGTAAAACAGTCCATGAAAGTGAAATAGCAGTATGTAGAATAGTAAAGCAACAGATAGAGTACCGACGTCCATTGTTCCAAATACCAATTAAAGTACCCAAAACCCTGCAATAGTGAAGTAAAACAGTCCATGAAAGTGAAGATATTATATGAAGTAAAACAGTCCATGAAAGTGAAGATATTATATGAAATAAAACAGTCCATGAAAGTGAAGATATTATATGAAGTAAAACAGTCCATGAAAGTGAAATAGCAGTATGTAGAATAGTAAAGCAACAGATAGAGTACTGACGTCCATTGTTCCAAATACAAATTAAAGTACCCAAAACCCTACAACGGTGAAGTAAAACAGTCCATGAAAGTGAAATAGCAGTATGTAGAATAGTAAAGCAACAGATAGAGTACCGACGTCCATTGTTCCAAATACAAATTAAAGTACCCAAGACCCTACAACAATGAAGTAAAACAGTCCATGAAAGTGAAATAGCAGTATATGAAGTAAAACAGTCCATGAAAGTGAAATAGCAGTATGTAGAATAGTAAAGCAACAGATAGAGTACCGACGTCAATTGTTCCAAATACAAATTAAAGTACCCAAAACCCTGCAACAGAGAAAAACGCTAATCATAATCATGTGAGGAGTGTGATATGTCCAAAATATAAAAAGACCATCGGACCATATCAATAAACCAGCAACATAGACCAGCATCGCTAGTTTTGAAGGCAGAGTGATAAACATTAATCATTTTTTTTCACAAGAGAAAAAACGTTGTTTTGAATATATTATATGAAGTAAAGCAGTCCATGAAATCATTACATTTTCACATCTGAAGATTGGAACCCAAATATACATTCAGAAAAGTGGAAGTCCCACCCCAGACAGTGATAGAAAAATACCCCATGTCACATACAGGGACTTGATATAAAACCCAGTAACGGTCCACATGGAGATTATCGACAATCTGAGAAAGCATCCAAATATGCCAGAGGCATCTATAAGAAAGTGAAATAGCAGTATGTAGAATAGTAAAGCAACAGATAGAGTACCGACGTCCATTGTTCCAAATACAAATTAAAGTACCCAAAATCCTGCAACAGAGAAAAACGCTAATCACGTGAGGAGTGTTATATGTCCAAAATATAAAAAGACTATCGGACCATATCAATAAACCAGCAACATAGACCAGCATCGCTAGTTTTGAAGGCAGAGTGATAAACATTAATCATTTTTTTTTTCACAAGAGAAAAAACGATGTTTTCAATATATTATATGAAGTAAAACAGTCCATGAAGTCATTACATTTTCACATCTTAAGATTGGAACCCAAATATCCATCCAGAAAAGTGGAAGTCCCACCCCGGACAATGATAGAAAAATACCCCATGTCACATACAGCGACTTGATATAAAACCCAGTAACGGTCCACATGGAGATTATCGACAATCTGAGAAAGCATCCAAATATGCCCAAGGCATCTATAAGAAAGTGAAATAGCAGTATGTAGAATAGTAAAGCAACAGATAGAGTACGTACCGACGTCCATTGTTCCAATACAAATTAAAGTACCCAAAATCCTTGAACAGAGAAAAACGCTAATCATGTGAGGAGTGTGATATGTCCAAAATATAAAAATACCATCAGACCATATCAATAAACCAGCAACATAGACCCGCATCGCTAGTTTTGAAGGCAGAATGATAAACATTAATCATTTTTTTTTCAGAAGAGAAAAAATGCTTTTTTGAATATATTATATGAAGTAAAACAGTCCATGAAGTCATTACATTTTCACATCTGAAGATTGGAACCCAAATATCCATCCAGAAAAGTGGAAGTCCCACCCCAGACAATGATAGAATAATACCCCATGTCACATACAGGGACATGATATAAAATCCAGTAACGGTCCACATGGAGATTATCGACAATCTGAGAAAGCATTCAAATATTCCCGAGGCATCTATAAGAAAGTGAAATAGTAGTATGTAGAACGGTAAAGCAACAGATAGAGTACCGACGTCCATTGTTCCAAATACAAATTAAAGTACCCAAAATCCTTGAACAGATCAAGAAAAACGCTAATCATGTGAGAATTCAAAGTAAAGTTAATCTATTAACATTGCGAATAAAATTACACCGAAGTCAAAAACATTGCCTGGCCATACTCATGGCAAATTTGTCATCAAAAAATCAAAAATTAAGAAGACTGCCCTCATACGGGGAAACCAGTCTTGAACGTTTAATTTACAGAATTCAAAAATATTACTTAAAGGTCCAGCACAGTAAAATAAACTAAAAGCAACCCAATTAACTGGGCCTGCTAAGCAAGAAAAACAAATTAAAACCCGCTCAGACCCGCCGGACAGGTGCATTCTTCCTGCGTTTGGGCCTCCTCGCGGAAGACCACAGTGACTACAGCTGTGATTCGCGGGCGGTTGAGAGTGCAATCAAAGGAAAATTGCGCAGTGCGCGTCGTGGGAGAAGGTGAACTAGCCTCTGTTAAGGTGCTGGAGGGAGCGCGCCGGGATTGACCTCTAGTGCTCCCCCTGCGGCAACGCATCCTATGACGCACGCGAGGCATGGGTGAAATCGCAGTGGGCACAAGAGACGAAGAAGCAGAATTCCAATTAACAGAGGAAGACAGACAGAGACAGAACCGAGAGAAATGGAAATATGCAGCAAAGTCTAGGCAGAAGTTCCGACGCCCATATATGTGCAGTTGCAGAACCAGATTTGTAGTCAGCAGCAGAAGCATGCAAACGACATGGCTAACGCATTTTCGTAACAACCGTCAACGATGAGAATCGAAGGACGACGTCGCCAATGAATCTCTGATCATTAATAATGAGACCCGAAGGCCGGATCAAATTGGAGCGTGCGGAATCGCTCAGAGGAGTGGAGGTCCGATCTTGAACAGTGTTAAAAATTAATTAATGTAGATTTGATGTGAAAACTTAATTGAACAGTGTTAAATGTTAATGCGAATGATATGAAATCGCCATATCCATGTCCCATCACCTTAAACGCCATCGAATGCACCCGCAGCCGGGAGCAGGGCAAGTTTTATTGAGGACACGTGGCAGAAATTGATTGGAGCGGATCTTTGTTTGGGCCGCTCGCGCAGTGGAAATCCGGACCCGTAAAATATTAGGGCGAATTTGATAAGAAATTCGCGTCACAAAATTGGCCGACGTCAATGTTTATTTTGGAACAATTTGGTTTGAATTATGGTTTATAATACAGTTTGAAGTTTTTGAAGTCGTGACAAACTTTCCTTTGGTTCTTATAAAATTTGTATTTAGTTTCTTCGTCAATACACATATTAAAATCTAAACAATAAAGAGACAAAATTGTGTTGTGCTTTAGAGAGCTTGACGAAGAAGTTGGACGCCGGTTAACAAGCAAAAGGATAAGCGGAGACGAGACATACACCGTGGTCAAACCCTCTACAAACCTGGCCAGATCACAAAAGCTGGTTACCATATGCCGCAACTTTGCGGGTAAGTGGTATTTCTGATACGTGACGATTCCATAGGAGTCCGACGTGGTATCGACCGACAGCAACATTGCTTACTTCCTCATACGTTAAGCGACGTTAGGCCGAAGCGAAGTACAAAAATTCGTTGATTTGGAGAAGGGCCATCGGATGATGGTCGCACGTTGAACTTGCCCGGAGGTTAACTAAGGTGTGCGGAGGATAGCCAGGTACGATACAAGTGTTTGATTGGTTATTGATATATATAGGTGGGGCCGGAGTATAATGAAATTGTTTAATTAAACGATTGGCGGATAATTAGCATAAGTCTGGAGGGTGATTGTTGTAAGGCTGGGTGGTGAAATATAGAGCCGAAAGTTCACTACAAGTTATTTATTTAAAAAGAAGCGTGGAGTATAAATACAAAGTGTTGAAAGTTAAACATTGGTTATAAGGATTGGAGATAATATAAAGTCGGGAATATAAATTAAAGTCCAACCATTGTGGATAGTATTTATTTATCAAATTCTACGAATTTGATAAATAAACCCGAAGAAAGAAGAAGTCGATTAAGACTCAGGCTGGAGGAAAAGAACGGGGTACACCAAGGGAAAATGCTGACACAGCGATTGTAGACACACCAGCTCTCCTTGGGGGTCCAATTTCAGTTTTGTTGCGTCACATGATGATCTCTCTTCTCTGGCATTTACTTGTATTGAAGATCACTATTCTGGGAATAAGGAGTTATTTTCTCCAAAAATAACCCTAGCCAAACATTGACAATGCATCAAGGATATCTTTCTATGCTTCATAAGCACATTTGTTCTACTTCTAAATCATGTCTTGGAAGTGGTTGTTGTGCTGGAAATTATTCACGAGTTGGTTTCATACCAAAGTTTTTTTCACATTTTCAGCATCCAATACATGAAAAAGATAATGGTTTAAAACAACCTAAATATTTGAAAATTTGCAAGAATTGTCTGGCACACTTTGAATATAAATTTTGAAGTCAAGTGCATGATGCTGTATAGGATCAAGTGTCATTTTGAATACCAAATGTTTCACAAGAAACTTCTCAACATGCTACCCTGTAGTAAGGATTAAATGACAATATTGCATCAACTATTTCCATAATAAAAGTGCACCTCGGCTATAAGACTAAACAACTACAAATGTTGTAGATCTAACAAGACCACACAATCAAATGTATTCCACAAGGCCAATACTGTATGAAAAATGAAAAGGATTTTGCAACCAAAAATACCTTAGGCAACTAATTCAATTAGATACACCAAACCATCAGCAAAAAGAAAAACCAGCCTACTCAAAAGGCAAGCGTTTACCTCCTTTGACAAAATTTTGAGTTCCGAAACAAGGGCCTTTATTGTCTTGTCAATACCCCTAGTAATTTGAATGGGGTTTGCACCTGCTGCAACAACCTAAACAAAAAGGTTTCATTTCAAATTATTTTCCACAAATTTAAGATACAACCATTGTCAGTTTTGTATTTCCTAACAAGCTCATAAATTTTGACAAAAGAACCAAATTTTTTTAATACCTGATAGCAATTTTTTCACTCAAAAACTATCTTAGACTCGATAAACCCAACCCAAAACTAAAAAACCAAACACCATAAGACCCTACAAAAATGAATAGATGATCTTAATCCAGTACCATCGACAAAAAGTTACCTTTACACCCTCACTTATTAAACCCTGTGTTGTTGAATTTTAACTTCAACTGCTGCAACAGAAGGACGGATGCAGCAGCAACATTTTTTTTTGGAGGTTGCTTGCATGCCATCCAGAAATTTAATTCAGCATTTAAAATTCTTGCAAGTTTTTTTTGTAGACGGCCGCAGCCATATTTCTGTACAGGATTGTATTTAAACACAACAACCGACATTAACGCAATTCACCAACCAGAAATTAAACAAACAGAAATTTACCCGACAGTTTTGTAAATTCAAAAGGAGGACACGTGGAGCATTAATATTGGATCGCATGAAATTGAAGGGAATCTGAAAACCTGAAAACCGGACCCGAATTTTTTATAGGGCACATTGGATTGAGAATTCGAGTTAAAATTAGGCAGACGTCGGCATCCCATTTTGGAACGCGAATTTGGTTTGAAATTCAATCTATTTAGACTTTTGAAGTCCGACGGAAAGGGTTCTTTAGTGTTTTGATAGTTTAATATATACATATGTTATATATATATATCATATGCGAAATGAAAGGTGGGCCATAGAATTTAGTTTTAATTTTATTTTTTTTAAAAGAGGGTTTATTATAATATGTTTTATATGTTCCGGCATATAAAAATAAAAAGGTCGAAAAAACTTGGTAGTTTTTTTTATAGACAGTACGTAAATTTTTTATTACATAGCAGTGTGTAAAAAGTGAAAAACTGAGTGTAACTTTTTAAGTGTGTATGCACAGCAGTGCGAAAGGGAAAAACACAGTAGAGTGTCTTAGAGACAGTATGTTTGTTTTGAACAGACAGTGAGTTGGTTTTATGCACTGCGTTTTGTAGCAGTCATAATTTTGTAATCCCTCTCAGTGAGGAAGTAGTGTAATAGTTTTTTTTTGAGTTATTGAAGGGAATAGAAGTTTGTTTTCAAAGTATTGAAACTCTGTCTCCTGTCAAAGAAATTTTTATTTTCTATGTGTTAGAGGAAGGGAGATTTATGGGTGGTTCTTATGAATCAACCAACCATTCAGAACATGCTCATCAATCCAAACCATAAGTATTATGTGACAATATTCAAGCAGGCACTCAATCGGATTTCTGAAGCTATGTTAGAGAAACCCTAAACTCTCACTGAAAATAGGTGAAATGTGGCACCACTCAGAGATTGACATGTGCCAATTGGTCCAAGTGGTAGACAATTGGCATGCTCAAACAACGAGGTGATGCAGGAATGACATGAGGGAGAAAATATCAGAAAAGCCCCAAATCTGGAGAACTAAAGCTCATCACCAACTTGAGATTGACAACTTTACATGATGTAACCTATGAAATCGTAAATGGAGAAATCATAGTAACAATAAAGTAACCTATGTAACAATAAAGTCGGATTCATCCTGGGAGTGGTAATGGGAGAAATCATAGTGAACAGCAGGAAACATGCATAGTTGCTTACAATCAAATAGATGAAAAAACACATACAAAAAACCTAGATAATAATCGTGCACAAGCTTAATATTGAATTATGAACTATAAAGGAACTTACAAAATGTCAAGCGCACAAGCAAAAATATCCTGGACATGACCCTAGTTGACAAGTTGTATTGCTCATGATGCAAGAGGATTTGTACCTGCACTGCCAAGTCAATCAAATCCATCATTATCTATACAATAAATACAAGTAATTGATGTAGTATTTTTTACTCTAAGATGCATTCTTATGATAATGTTAGAACATATGTTGAAAATGTCAAAACATACCTGAATAAGCTCCTCTTCATTTCAAGAACAATTTATTGGAGTCGCATGAACTTAGAACAAGCCTCCCACGATCTGAAAGAGTAGCAACTAAGTCAACAATGACTTTTTTGTTGCTACGCTGGATCAAGGGAGGTTTGCTCCAAGATTAAATCGCTCCAATAAATTATTCTCTACTAAACGGGGCCAACCACGTGAAGGTGGAAGCTCTTATGGCCCCTCCCCCCCCTTCACATCACTCTCAATTCCCCAATACCCAATCTATATTTCAATTTTTACTTTCATGAGCATCAAAAAAAAAATTCAATAACTAGTAAAAAAACAATTCAACAAAAAGTACGCAAGGAAACATTGCAATTAATGCTTGACATAAAAATAGTATGATAAATGAGTTTTTTATATAACGCAAAAAAATGTTCCAAGTATGGTAACGTTTGTCTTATAATAATACAATATTTTACATTGTCAAATTTTCTTTTTCTTCTTCCTATTTTTAAAGCTCCTAATTACATCATAAATATCATCGTGCTCTGCTCCTGTTTCGTGCCTTTCAACCCGCACTGCTGACCTAGTTGCGTATTCACGATGTCTGGGCTCATCCAGTGACGGGGCATCGCCTACAAAAACAGATAATATTAAATTTAAATTGTCAGTTTTTAAATATCATTGAACTAGTTCGGTAATATTAATAAAAAAAATTGCAATGAGATTATTTACCTGGTGCACCAGTTGTCGCCGCTGACCTAGTTGCATTGTCACGATGTCTGGTCTCATCCAGTGACGGGGCATCGCCTCCAAAAACAGATAATAATTAAATTTTAATTATCGGTTTTTAAATATCATTGAACTAGTTCGGTAATATTAATAAAAAAAATTGCAATGAGATTATTTACCTGGTGCACCAGTTGTCGCCGTTGGGACTGTTGCCTTGTCTTCCTCTCTGGTGGTAAGATCCTCAAGGGAAACATTCTCTGTCATATAAACAAAAAACGTTATAAGGACAACCATCAAGGTATAATTAGAAAAAATTATAAGTGGAAATTAATTACCGTCACGGCCCTCACTGATAGTAGCATTGTTGGCCTGGTCCCCACTACAATGATCAGGTTGCACGTGAGGATCATCTACATCGGCTCTAAAACTGGGTTATTTGCGTCGTCGGTAGTGTTTCTCCCTTGATTTAAACAAAGTTGTTAGACATTAAATTTATGGATGAAAACAAACATATTGAAAGGTTAATGTTTACCTTATCAGGCATTCTGGATCTTGGGACCTGCCCCAAGCTTATGCGACGTTCAACTACGGCTTGATAGCCGAAATGGAAAGCGATATTTTTATCTTCCTCTGTAGTTTCTGTTCCGAAGTCATCACCCTACATTACATATGATTGTGTATTTTTAATCATATTTGATAGGATTACAAAAACTTTGGAAGGCGATACAATTAATTATAAGATGTTTAGCTACTTAATTACAATTCTTGCAGCTAATTTCAAGTAGCCACCCTGGTCGAGCTTGTGATGGCCCTTTTTCTCAATCCTAGCTTTGGTTGCCTTTGAGGTGTCGGGCAACCTAGCATCAAAAGATTGAAGTCAGATATGACGTAGCACACTTTTATTTTAGACATAAAGAAAATTAAAGCTATTGAATTAAAGTTGTAATTTACCTTGCGGGTCGAGTTGGCATTTTTCCTTCTTTCTTTGCCCTTTTCTCTTTTCCGTCATGGATGAGTGCTCTCCACTCACTCTCTGAAACTGCGAGAGGACGCTCATATCTAGGGTTAAATTGCAATTGCGTCCTATAGGTGTCTCTGGTATATTTCAAATATTTGCCGGCTACCTGAGCCACCGCTTTTCTGTCAAATGTGCCGACCCCAAAAAGGGCTTCTAGATAATCTAAAAGTTCTTTTTTCAGGTTGGAATTCTGGGAATTCCACCCTGTACGTATGGTTGGGCCAAAAATTACGAACGCATGGCTCTCCAGAATCCTGTAGAACTCATTGTTTCCTACACAGAATAAAACCAAAAGAAAAAAGAAGATATTATGATTAATTTAAAAATAAAAATCATGATAAATATGTTTTAGATAAAGTACATGAAATAGTTAAAATATTAAAATTTACCTGGGAGTTGTACATGCTTTATAGGGACACCCTCATCGTCCACCAACAACGTGCCATTAATGGTCCCTGTGGAGCTGACACGTGTAGCTCCAGGAAACGCAATAATGTAGTTGGCCATATCAGCCTCATCATTGCCAACACGTTCAGCGGTTGGCTGGGTGTCTGCTTGGGCAGGGTGTGTTTCTTGGCTAGCACCTAAAGGAGTAAAAGGTGTACGAGAGGGTTGTTGGGAAATCTCTTGCCCTTGTGTCCCACTACCACCAACACCGGGTTCAGCAAATGCCAGAAAACGCTACATACAAAAGAACTTTTTGTTAGTTTAGTCGATGTAAAAATTAAAAATCAAACTATCACAATTCATCTCATGCAGAACAAAAAAAATATCCTTTTGACTTTTTATTATTACCTGATATCTATTTAGCTGCCTCATAAGATGTTGTATCCTCTCTTATGTTTCAGGTGTTTGAGGCGCATCTATCAAAGCATTAAATTCCGACGTTGCATCTCGTGCCTTTTTTTGCAACAACAACACTGGAGATAGGGATGAAAAAAGCTCTTCCTCAAAGAGGGAATCATCAGGCGTACCATGGCTAGGTGTCTGCATATTTGAACAAAATTAATATTATTTCAATTATGTAAATAACTAAATACCTAAAGATAGAGAAATGCTGGCACTTTACATGTTCTTCCGCTGGCCTCTTTCCGCGATCATCCTGTCTCGGGGTTGTTCCTGCACTGCTCTGATCAGTCTGCCACATTGCAATAAAATTATAAATGTAAAAACTTGAAAACAATATCTAACTTGAAAACACAAAATGAAAACTGAAATAATTTCTAATACGACACCGGAAGACAGAGTTAGAGTTTCAAATATGCCTTGCATTGAATTCAGTCCTGGAAACATGTCATTGCACATTAAGGCACCCAAACATTCAATCCACAAATGATATATTTAAGTAGGCTTCTCCTATTCTGGGAAAACACCATACCTATAATGCATTCACTTTCATGTATAAAGGGAAAGGAAAACATGTTTTCATACAACGGTGACAAAGGCATCTTGGGGAAAGGTATCTTCACTTTTTATTTATGTTGTTCACCCACACCACTCTCGTGTTTTCACTAATTCTGTTTTGTCATTTTTGGATTCAAATTAAGTTAAGGCCTTAAGTATTTTTTGACCTTTCGGTGTAGTTTTTATAAGTGGCATGTATGGATTTTCCATTAATTCTGCACTTTTTCTCTTCATGCGCATGTTTCCCTGGAAATCCAATGCATGATTTAGTCCCATACATTTAACAAGTTGTTGGATCAACTCCATAGGAAATATCATGTTTCCTATTCAATCAAAATTTATCTCAGTTAGGGTAGGTAGGAAGGTTTTCCATTTGTATTAATAGGGCACTTCTAGCTTGCATTTTTATTATATCTTTCAAATTTAGTGTCGTTTCAATTAGGGCATGATTTTTTGCAACTTTCAAGGTGAGAATGAACAAAGACAAATTTTTGTGATGGATGGCTGTATATGACTCCATGGCCAGAGGAAAAGGCACTAATCTACTTCTTCAAATATCTATAGTTCTCATTCACCTCATACGAAGATGGTCCCTGATTTTGAGCCAAATGTTGCAGCAAAAAGTTCCCCCCTCCATAATTTGATAGTCAATGGAAATTTCTTAAATTGATGATGGGGCAAGATTATGGAACATTGGCACATACATATGTAATGGATTCCAAGATCATGATATATGTTTGCATATGTTTATCGCAATGTTCCACCAAGTCCCCTGGAGGTGGGAGCGAGGGGACGAGGGAGCGCGGGAGCGGCCTATGCAAAAGCTCCCTACCAATTTTCAGGAAACGTGGGGGGACGTCGAGGTCATAAAAATTATAAAATTTAATATTTAAAATGTAACTATATTTTTTCAAGGAATGTATATACAATCATCATACACTTGCATCATGAAAGATAAATCATAAATGATAAAATTACAAATCGATGAATGATGAATCATATAATTGAAACAAATTTAAAAGTTAAAAGTTAAAACATACATCATACAATCATACATGTAAGTTTGTAAGTTTGTAACTATATAATCATTAATGTAACTACTAACAATGTACAATGAAAATAAAGTTTAAGATATCATATGACATATTATATCAAGATTCAAAATAGAGTTTAAGCTGAAGTTTACAACTCAAGTCTGAAACATAAAACTTAAACGCAAATAAGTTATGTCTGAAACATAAAACATAAAACATAACATATGAATATCAAATGATATCATCATAATGATAAACGAGCATAAATGCTCAAGTTAATGCCCCACTAGTCTCTGCATCCAACTTCTGCACGAATATATCAAGATCAACCATGTCACCATCTGAATCAGAATCACTTGGATTCTAAAATATGCTAAGTGGCACATCAACTTTTAACACGAAACCATAAACTAAAAGGGGCGGTGAGGGGACGTGAGGGGGCGTGAGGGAAACATCCCCTAGAAGTCTCCAAGACCCCAGAGCGCGAGGGAGTGAGGAATCTAGACCCCTAGGTGGGGGGGCGAGACCCCATGTAACACTGGTTTATGGAGGTGGTGGAGCAAAAAAGAGCTCAAATAGAGCTGAAATTTTTCACATAAAAAGGACTGTGGGCTTGACTAATGGTTCCATTTAAAAAATGATATCTAGACGGAGAATAAGTGTAGCATGCAAACATGCATTGAAAATCCATCTGAGTTTGCATTGTATTACTTATGATGGATTCAAATTTGGGTTTCAAAATGCCAGGTTATGGCATGATTTTGTCGAGAAACCCTTAGTTGGATTCTCATGTTGGTTAATTTATATTTTAATTTTGTTTTGCAATCTTTGGGTGATAGTAACTCATGAACTAGGTTACCAATGTGTAACAATCATATTTCAAGAATAAAGTTGTGATTTTTTAATATTATTATTATTATCTATTAGCTACGAGTATTGACACCTAATGCCTGGAATTTTGACATCTTGATAGCATGGATAATTTCGAAAATGTTTCTAGTAATGCTAACATAATAACTATCATTACATGTCTTCACTTTTTTCACCATAATAGACCTGTGATATGGACTCATCACACAACTTCATATGCTATGTCCCAACAAGTTCAAACTGGTTGAACCTACCTCATAGTGTAGTTATTAAGGACAAGTTGCTTGATATATAACTCGATAGCATAGACCACGTTGCAGTTCTAAAAAGAATCCTCAAGTGTCAAAAAAACTTCACAATATGTTCTACTATAAAGCCTTTTGGGATACCTGAAATAATATATGTATCATTGATGACTTTAAAGTATGACAAGATCCAGAGGGAAAGGAAATCAATGGAAGAGTGATCCACCAATGAGAACCTAGAATTTAGCATCAAATGAGTTAGAGTCTAGGAAATTGAAAGCCTATAATTTTAATTAGTGATGAAGGACATCACATAGGTAATTATATTTTCATGTAGAATAATCTGTTAATTCAAATTTAAACTACATAATATGAAAGACATACCATAAATTTTTCCACGTAAGTCCAAACAACCTATAAAAATGGAAAACCTTCTTTTTCCATGGGAAATAATTTACCTTTTCTTTTTCAAGGCAATCTAAATCACAAAAAATATGAACTAACTGCACACATTCTTGGATAATGTGAAAGTGGAAAAGGAATACCCTACACAAGTGATGCACACATGTACATTTGAACACTAATAGATTTTTGTAGTTGAAATGCAATGCTTGTTTTCATTTAAATGTAGGGTTTTTAAAGCAGGGAGAAATAATGGCTACCAAATTAATAAGCGTTTCTTTAGGAAAAATTTAAATCTTGTATTGGGTGATGAAGATAATAGAGGGTATTGAATCTTGATTCTTGACATCTAGAGAGAACCCTACAGCCTAACACAATCCAATGGAATTGACCAAAAAGCCCAAATAGAGTCAACCCTACTATAGGAGGAAGGGCCTACGGTGAGCTTACATTTACACATAAGAGTTAGGGCGAATGTTGTTCTGCAGAAGAAAGTGAGAGCGGCAGCGGGCGAATGTTGTTCTGCGGAAATTTGAGCGAACGGCGGAGTGAATGCGAGGGCAAAGGCTGTTAGGAAATTTGAGGGTGGAATGGAGGGGCGAATCTTTGTTCTAAAAGAGGCCGAGGGAATCCGGGAATGCGTGCGAGAGCTCGGGCGAATCTTTGAGGCGAATCTTTGTTCTGCCAAAGGCTCGGGGCGAATCTTTGTTCTGCTTGGCGAGAGGCGAATCTTTGAGAAGAAGATAGTGCAAGAGCGGAGGCGAATACGCGTGATATCAGACATTAATGTAGCACACATGTACATTTGAACACTAATAGATTTTTGTAGTTGAAATGCAATGCTTGTTTTCATTTAAATGTAGGGTTTTAAAGCAGGGAGAAATAATGGCTGCCAAATTAATAAGCGTTTCTTTGGGAAAAATTTAAATCTTGTATTGGGTGATGAAGATAATAGAGGGTATTGAATCTTGACTCTTGACATCTACAAAGAACCCTACAGCCTAACACAATCCAATGGAATTGACCAAAAAAACCCAAATAGAGTCAACCCTACTATAGGAGGAAGGGCCTGCAGTAAGAACTTACCATTTTACAAGAGCTGAGGGCGAATGCTGTTCTGCAAGAGCTGAGGGCGAACGCTGAGGGCGAATGCTGAGGGCAAATGCTGTTCTGCAAGAGCTGAGCGCGAATGCTGACCGCAAATGCTGTTCTGCAAGACCAGAGAGCGAATGCGCGCGTGATATCAAACGTAGCTATTGCGACAAATACCAAACATTTTTATGTAGCGCACATATAAGTTTCGAATTTTTATGTAGCGCCCATATAAGTTTGGTATTTTTATGTAGCGCGAAAATAACTGTCGCTATACCGACGGCAGAAAAGGCGTCGCTATTAGGACGGTGCCTCCAAACGTCGCAATGGCGACACCTAGACATTGTGTCGCCGTTGCGACGTTTAGAGTCGTCTCAATAGCGCCGCTTTGGGCCATGGTGTCGCAATTGCGACGTCTTCCTTTAAACGTCGTAATTGCGACACTAGTCTAAGTGTCGGTATTACGACACTTTTCTATAGACGTCGGTATAGCGACGGTTTCGGGCGGGATGGAAAAATTTTGGGAAAATTTCCGACATTTAATCAGCTTTCATTATTTTGTCCTGATGTGGAAAATGGCCCACCATCATCCCTTCCTGGTTTTTATCCACCCGTTGTATCTGGCCCACCGCAGGTCAACTATGTGGCTACCTGCCCCGTGCCTGTACCCAGTGATTATGCCATTGTGCATCAGGTGCTGGAGTCATTGGGTCTTGACTTCCAGGATGTTTTCCTTCCATCGGGAGCGGAACTCTTGGAAGCGATGACTTCTTGTTCATTATGATGAGGTCTGTCGGAGCAGAGTTCGTTTCCTTGTGTCAAGCTCCTTAAAAAAATGAAACAAGGTCTGTCGGAGCACAGTTCGTTTTCTTGTGTCAAGCTCCTTAAAAAATGAAACAATCTCATCGGAGAAACGTTCCTTGTCTTGTGTCAAGCTCCTTAAAAAATGAAACAAGGTTGTCAGAGCAACATTCATTGTCTTGTGTCAAGCTCCTTAAAAAATGAAACAAGGTTGTCGGAGCAGAGTTCCTTGTCTTGTGTCAATCTCCTTAAAAAATGAAACAAGGTCGTCGGAGCAGAGTTCCTTGTCTTGTGTCAAGCTCCTTAAAAAATGAAACAAGGTCGTCGGAGCAGAGTTCCTTGTCTTGTGTCAAGCTCCTTAAAAAATGAAACAAGGTTGTCGGAGCAGAGTTCCTTGTCTTGTGCCAAGCTCCTTAAACCATGAAATAAAGTGTCTTGAGGATAGTTCTTTTAATGTGTCAACCTCGTTAAAATAATGAAACACTTTCCCGTTCAATTCGAGTCTTTGATACGATCTCGTAAAATATCAGTCGAGTCTTTCTCTTGATCTCGTAACTTGAACCTTCACTCCATATACCTTTCATATGGACTGAAGCTTGGGGGGCATGTACCTTGAATTGAGTCACCATGCTGGGGGCATGCTTACTTTTTTCAAGCATAGTTTGTTTCCGTTTCAAGCTTGTGTAAAAATGAAACCGGTTTCAAGCATAGTTTATCTTTGTTTCAAGCTTGTGTAAAAATGAAACCAACGTCAAGCAGAGTTTCTTGATTTCAAGCTTGTGTAAAAATGAAACCATCCCCATTTTACCTCTTGTGATTGTCATTTTATCAGCCTGTTTTTCCAGATGAGCCTTGGTTTTCTCACTCCATCATCACTATTTGCTTGGCCGATCATATGCCTTCACTTGGTTGTTTTACCCAATCTTAAGGAACCGCTACGATGAGTGGTCTTGTTAGCCAGCCTCTCGACCTTTATTTGTTCTGAGCAGTTCCACCATTACCAGAACCAGTTGCTACCCTTTATACCACTCGTTCCTCTAGGAGGAGTCATCTTTCAACTCTTTTCTGACTCTCTAAACATGAAAAGATTGCCGAGTCCCTTGTCGTTTCGATCTCGTTAAAGTGGACACGAAACGACATCTACCTAGTATACATTTACCCCTTTTTCGGGTTGGGATAGATTATTTACGAAAAAGGAATACCCTAGCCTATCACGACTAGGAGGTTTTCTCAGACATAGTTTTCTACCTTTTCGGGTCTGAGGAACTATTTACGAAAAGGGACCGTTGGAGTTTACTTTTCTGCTGTCTTTTCAAACTCTCTAAACATGAAGAGACGCCGATTTCTTCCTTTTTCAGACTCGTTAAACCTAAATGACATCGGAAATAGTCAATCATGACGTTATTCGAGTTTCTCCTTCCTAGGGCTCGTTAAATGTACTAGGATGGATTTGTCCGAAGGACAGATTTATATGACAAGAATATGGTATCCTCTTCAAGCTTGTGTAAAAATAAAGAGGTACTCGCCAGAAATGGTGGGGGAAAAATGGAACCAGCATCATTGTCGTGTCGACAATATGTCGCTCTTGAACATGGCACTTGTCTGCATTCGTGTCGGGTTGGGGACATCTCATCTCATTTTTCACTTGCCTCCGTGGGTTTGGGTGATCCCTTTTGACCTCTCATCTGCTCTTTGCCTCGTCATCATGGCCTTTGATCTGTTGATGTCAAATACTACCAAACTCACTGTCGTGCCACCATATGTTCAAGAGAAGTTGACCTCTGTAGAATTTCAACCTTCCTCTGATTCTCGCCTGATCCTGATTCACAAAAGACATTATGTTCCTCTGTCTCATGTCGATGATGTGGGAAACACTATGGCCCACCTTCGATCAAGGTCACTTCCTGTCGACTTCAGCTCATTATCCGGGAAGCTGATCTAGAGACTTCCTTTTGGTACCTTGGAGCCTGCATGCCTCAATGGTAGGTTCTTCACATTCGGCGTGAGGTTTTCATCATTGGCCTTCGATCGAGTGATTCTATGGGTGTTCGACGCCAGCTCATTGATTCACATGCTGTAGATTGTACCTGTAGTACCTTGAGGGCCATTGTCATTATTGGTGGTACCTCTCGCGTCTGTTAACAACTTTCATCATTGGCTGGTAATCAGACGATGTTCTTGCATGTTCAACTTCAGATCACATATTCGTATGCTTGAACTTGTACTTTGTTCGGGTCGAGATGGAGCGCAAGACCCTAGATTCCTGTCTGTTATAATCCAGGCTGCAGTTTTGTGGATTATTATGATTAGTTACATGACTCATTGATTGGATGGCTGCGACCATACCTAAGTCTATTTATCGATCCTCATTGGATGGCTGTGCCCATACCTTGGATTGGGATTATTATATACTCTGTTATGGATGGCTACGCCCATACCACATATATATCATGTATTTGAGATATCAGTTGTACTTCTCTACGTAGGTTTTCCGACGACGGTGTTTTCATTTGGACACGTTCTCGTAAAGCATTTCACCCCTCTCTCTCTTTTGGGCCTCATGCTTTAGGGGGCATCTGTTACACAGCAATTTGTCACCGTCCCTGCAATTCCTCGTCCCGCACATTGGAGGGCTCTTTCCATGACCTGTGAGCAGTGAAATGATTTGAAAAAACTTTCATGGCATTCCCCTAGGCATGGAATTTCATTCTCCTGAAGACATCTCCTTGTGAAAAACCCTAAAAATAGCCTTTTCATCCTTGGCACGACTAGCCAGTGTTATACTCGCGCCAATAGGGGAAATCTTCCAAAGAGGGCACACCAATTGGTGCTCTGTCTCAGAGTCGCACTCGCGCCAGGCTTAATAAAGGGTGTTTAAAAAAAATAAATGGTGGAAGATTGACTCCAACCAACTCCTGAACTGGTCTCTAAATTGAGTTGGGACGTTTGGCTCCAGATTTCCATGTAGAGGAAGTAGTTTTCCACCTCTCATGGAAGCTTCCTTGAGGATAGGGCCAATCCCATGATTGTAGGGATCCAAATTCCTCTTCCACCATCTATATAAGCTTTCTCATCTCCTTTGCAAGCTAGTTCCCAAGAGCCATCAGAGCCTTATGCTGCAAGAGCCTTGATTCATTCCCTTAAGGCCAAATCCAAGCAAGGAGATTATTGTCGAGACATCCGACGAGAGAGGCTTATCCCCATTCCTAACAAGCTTTGCGAGATGTATTCCACTGACAACCCACCAAAGGAAGAATTCAGCGTCAGAGCCAGGTTGTATCATCCTTTGTTTCATTAATGATAAGCGACTACGATTATAGTTCTACTTGTATTGTTCATGTTTTACGATTATGAGTTGTGTCCTCTCTAACTGACACATATTTGCAAATATTTGGTTTTATGCTTGTATGTTTGTCGTGTTTCTTGTGTGCAGGTGTTTGATCACGCCAAGTGGGAGAATTATGACCTGCCGGAGCAAGGGATCGGGAGCATTATCCTCTCCGCAACGACAATAGCGTTGGACACAAGGTAAGCCTCGTATCGCACCTTGGTTATTGCAATTAGGAGCTTGCGTTGTAGCATGGTTTGATTGTTGCTAGACCCGTTCTGGGCTAGTAGGGATCGCCTCTGTCTGCAGAGGGGATTTACCTCCTCAACAATAATCTATCCCAACCCGAAAAAGGGGAAACATATACTGGGTAGATATCGTTTCATAGCCATTTAACAAGTTTAAAACAACAAGAGTCTCGACAATATTTTCAGTTTTAGAGAGTCAGAAAAGAGCTGAAATATGACTCCAGTAGTGACTTTTTCATGTTTTTACCGAGTCTGGAAAAGTATAAAATACAACTCGTTACTTCATCGCTATCTCATTTAAAGACCTGTCGCTGCACAAGAGACAAACATAAAACCCATTTCTCAAAATAACATAATGTAATAATCGAAAAACATGTTTTAAAACCTAATTAGGGTTCTGAAAAGTTATAAAATTCCAAAATAGTATAATTAATTTTCACTTTTACCTCTTGTGGAGCAATAGTTACCCATTTTAGACTGTGATTTTGCGGCGACGATAGCGGGCGATCCAGCAGATCAATCTCGAATCTGTCAGTTCCAGGTAAGAGCTGACATCCTTCCCTTCATTTTAACTCTTCTTTATTACCCGCAACCACAAATTTGGAATTATGTGGCGGAATTTGTAAAAAAATGGGCTTGGCAGTTGGCGCGAGTATCAGGCACGGACTCGCGCCAATCACCCAGATTTCTGAACTGGGGTGCGCCCATTGGCGCGACTATTTCCCAAACAGTCCGCCAACTAAGCAAACCTTTTTAAGCCACAATGTAAGAAAGTAGGCCCAATTTTCACAAATTCAAAGCTTTTAATTTGGCTAATGAAGTTGATATGAACATGTTTGCAGGTGTAAAGCAGAAAAATGGTGATCGAATGGAAAGAATGGGAACACAGTGAAGAATATGAGCTTTCCATGGAAAATGAGAGATGCATGGAAGCTCTCAAAGATTGTGGGATAAAAAAATTCTTCATGATTGTAATATTCCAAATCTGGAACAGCTAGCAAGGCATGACTGGAAAACAAATTTTCCAGTAATGGCTGCTACAGGAATTGATCCTAAGACCTGGATCCCTTAGATCAATGTATCTAAGAATTAAATCCAAGATATGGCACCAAATAAATCCTTCTAAGTGGGTTAAACAGATCTCCCACACTTAAATGTCCTCTGAAAATGCCCGATGAAGGGACTACAACTAATGCATGAACATAAAATAGATCAACAATGTTAATTAATGAGCTGTGAGACAAGAAGATATAGATAGCCAACAAATAATGTTATAGCAGCAAGAAATTACAATATCTTGAGGAAACATCCACTCAAGAAATGAAATGCAAGCCTCAACAAGACATGTACATGGAAATGAAGAAACACTGCTGCATATATGAAACCCTTGGCTATGACAGCGCAGTATATTATGGATAACTGCTGAAAAATGATGTCAATACATGAATATGACAATATATGGCTCAAATACAATAGGGGAGAAAAGCTCTAACCCTTAGAAACAATAATACATCAATCCTCCAAAGGATTGGCTGAAATATACAAAATGGAAAAAATGCCGGAGTTGCTGGGCAGCTGCTGCAACTCAAATATGGGACTCAATAGAGAAGGCCGAAGATGATAAGCAATATGAAGTAGACCTCCTCCAATGGGTCTCCAAAGTGGAAGGCTGATCCTTACACTTGAGATGTCACCCTCCAATCAACACTGCAATCCCTCATTGCAAGTGCTACATGAAGATAACGCAGTCTAAGAGGGTAACTGCGTCATAGGTGGAATAGAATGATTTGGTAAAGTGCCAAGATCTTAAAGAAGCTCTGGAAGCTTCCAAACTAATCCTCCAAAGGAAAGTAAGACTCCTCCTCTGAAAAACAAGTGATGGAAGAGGTGTTGTAATCCCTCACTGCAACACCCTGCAACACAAAATTATGCTGTTGCAGAAATAACGCTGTCCTGGAGGAGGATGCTTGGCCACAAGCCTAAATGTGAGGCTAATCAGTACAAATAATTCAAGAGGCTTCTCAAGAAAGGAGAAGGATTCCTAAGCATGAAATCCTTGTGCTAAGCAGCATAGCAATTCAGCTAAACAACCGGGATTGCAGAAATGTCTAAGCAGACATGAAATCTATAATCATATGCATGAATAACAATAGCTGCCTTGCCCTCCTTTTAAACACATGAGAGCTCCCTCTCCATGGGCCCCACTCTATTAGGGTTTCTTCCTTAAAGGAATGTTCCCTCCTCTATCTCTGTGCTGTCCCATAGATGCTTTCCACCTCATGTCACTGTGCTGTTTGACTTGGTCAAACTTAACCAAGCCTCTTTGCAAAATGTCCCCTTTCACACATGAGGGTGTGAAATCTAGTTCCAAGGCTGATCCCCTTTCATACTAGAGGGATTTTATCCATTTTTTTATTATGAATGGGCCTTCTCACACAATTATTCATCTCCTAAGTAAAAATAGACAAAATTAATATTCCAATTTATTGAAGGAAAAATTTGGAATATTACAGTCCTCCCCTCCCAAATGTTGCTTGTCCCCAAGAAACTGCAAGGATAGAACTGGAAAGTCTCCACTCAAGGAATGGAGTCTGAAATGTGATGAGGAACATCTTCCCCATGTGGATCCTCCATCCCCAAGCAATCATCCAAACAAAATGAGCTACCTCCCAACAAGGCAACTCCTGAAAATCTCCTTCCACCTCAAGCTCCGGAAATGAAGGTGGGCTGAAAATATGAATATGGTAAGCATCATAGCTTACCCCATGTTTTCCTTCTCTCCACTCATGATAAGTGTAGAGTGTGTTCTAATCCTGGGCTGCAAAATTATTTCCCTGAAATGGCAAAGTGAAGAACAATCCTCCAAAGAGTTCTCCTCCAACAATGAAGAACAAGCTGGTCCAAGATATTCCATCTATGATGAATAGGACATGATCACCATAGAACATCCTAATGATAAGTTTTCTGCAAGTTTTAAATGATAATGCATGATACAAACAATATCTCAGAAGGATACATCGCAATCTCATCCACTGCAACCTCAGAAAGTAGCATGGCAAGTGATGTACAAAATCCATCACATATACTAATGGATAGTAAATGGCTGAATATGTCAATAATACATGATCCAATACTTGCCCATGATTATACAATGGATGAATATCAATCTCATGGTCCACCTCAAAAGAGAACAAACATTTGGCTGTGGTGACCATATCTCCTCTCATGCTCCCATTATAACATGTAGTGCAGAAAATGTGGGAGTTTTCTCCCCTCAAGGACACATCCAACTCATGTGTCAACCTCATAATCATGCTTCCAACAATGATAGAAACAATATCAGAAAATGAAGACATGATCAGTATAATAATGAAGGAAATAATGATGGCTTCATGTGGTGCTTGAAGGTACCAACAATCTCCTAGGTGTGTACAATGCAGTTTTACAAGCTGCTGCTTGAGAAAAATACAAGGCAAGTTGTTTTGTGTTACATGGATAATTATGTATTTCATGATATCTACTGACAAATATAAAATGTCTGAGTATATCAACTGATCATACATGAAAGAAAACACTTTCCCAAGGCCATATAAAATATGGCTGTCTCCATCATACGATTTGGCCCAATTTTGTCCATGGAGCAATATGACAAGCTTGCCCTATTGTGAAGTAATGAACTGCATAGTAAGGGTAAGACTATGCAAACCAATGAATATATAAACAAAATTATTACTACATGACGGAAGTAATATGGTACATGGATCCATGAGTGAGTCCTCCATAGTGTTTTGGCATTCTATGAAGAAGAATGAACCATGTGTTGCAGCCAAGCCTCTTGCTGCCCGGTGTCATATTTCTGCAAGTAGCCTCCCAGCTCCTTGCTTATCAACCACATCCACTCAATCACTTGTGGATGATTTCTCCTTTTCTTCCCCTTAGTACTCCTCTCATGAGGGCTACCATCCTCCCAAACCAAATCTCTGTCTTTGCACTTCATGGGATTTCGAAATGCAAGCTTCTCAAGGATCAATGAGACCCTATAAGGACCCAAATAGGTGGTAGGAAAATACCTCCCATCATGATGTGTATGGCTCAAGGAATGTGCAACACAAGCATGAGAGATGTTATCCATCCTAAGATGTCCTCCATATTCTATCTGCTCCTGTGAGAAAGGAATAAAATCTTTGCACTCCATGGTGTGTTGAAGTGCACCTCTAATGAGATCTCTCCATGAGACCTCCCTCTCAACAACAATCCTCCAAAACTAATGAGGTCTTGGATCTGCTGAAAGTAGAAGTTCCTCATTGAGCTGAGTGGAGCTCATTGAGAAATTGTCATCTAGAAAGGAGAAAGGGTTTCTCACTTCAAGATGTCTACTATCTTCCTTCAAGTCTTCAAACCCCAACCTCAAGTGTGATGTACAATCCAACAATGGCTCATGAGCATGATGGTTTGCTTCCTCCTTGAATGTTTCCATGTTGCACAACACAGTGAAACCTATCTACTCTATGGTAGCAGTGTGATTTGACCCTTGGTCATTCAAAAGTAAATCTCCACATTGATCAAAAGAATTTGCTGCAACAATAGAATGTGGAAATATTTTCATACCTTGATGTGATTTTGGAACTTCTTGTAGGGCTGCAAGAGTTCCTTCCTCCAAAGTGTTGGCTACCCCAACTATTGATGCATGTGGGTGCTCCTCTATGAGTGTGACAACATTAGAAAAAATCTCCTCAAGTGGTGTGAAATTTTCCTCCTTTGTTCTTTCTCCATCAAAGGTTTGGATCAACCTTTGAGTGAACTCTGCAAAAGTATTCACCCTTGCATGGTTCAAGTGGCTGCACCACCAAACGTAGGCTTCACCCTCCAAGTGCAGCGCTGAGAATTCAACAAATTCCTTCCCTGCTACACGATGTAGTAGGAAAAATGCCTCCAACTTTCTCACCCAAGTTCTTGCTGTAGATGACCCATCAAAGGTAGATAACATAAATCTATTGCCTTTGATTTCTCTTATGCCGTAGGGTCTCTTCTCTTCTTTCAAATGGATGAAATGAGGGAAATCTAGAGTCTCCTTGAAGGCTCTAGGTTGAGATTTGTACTCAACAAGGTAATCACTTAGAATATGATAATCCAAGTGTCCTTCATGCTTGTCTTCTTCTTGATGAGAATAGGAAGTGCATGGTCCTTCCTCTTATTCTTCTTCAATCTTCTTGACCTCCTTGGAGAGGTTTTCTCTAGATCTGAGCACTGATAAGAGCAATATCATCTTCTTCAACATTCTGATCTTCTTGGGCTTAGACTCACAGGCTGAGCCAATAAAGTTTCTTTGATACCATTGTAATATTCGAAATTTGGAACAACTAGCAAGGCATGAATGGAAAACGAATTTTCCAGTAATGGATGCTACAAGAATTGAACCCAAGACCTGGATCCCTTAGATAAATGTATCTAAGAATGAAATCCAAGAGATGGCTCCAAATAATTCCTTCTAAGTGGGTTAAACAGATCTCCCACACTTATATTTCCTCTGAAAATTCCCGATGAAGGGACTGCAACTAATGCATGAACATAAAATAGATCAATAGTGTTAATTTATAAGCTGTGAGACAAGAAGATATAGATAGCCAATAAATAATGTTATAGCAGCAAGAAATTACAAGTTATTGAGGAAACATCCACTCAAGAAAGACAATGCAAGCCTCAAAAAGACATGTACATGGAAATGAAGAATCACTGCTGCGTATATGAAACCCTTGGCTATGACAATGAAATCTATTATGGATAATTGTTGGAAAATGATGTCAATACATGAATATGACAATATATGGCTCAAATACAGTAGGGGAGAAAAGCTCTAACCCTTAGAAACAATAATACATCAATCCTCCGAAGGATTGGCTGAAATATACAAAATGGAAAAAACACTGAAGTTGCTAGGCAGCTGCTGCAACTCAAATATAGGACTCAATAGAGAAGGTTGAAGATGATAAGAAATCTGAAGTAGAAATCCTCCAATGGATCTCCAAAGTGGAAGTCTGATCCTTACACTTGATATCTCACCCTCCAATCAACATTGCAATCCCTCACTGCAAGTGCTCCATGAAGATAACGCAATATAAGAGGGTAACTGCGTTGTAGGTGGAATAGAATGATTTGGCCAAGTGCCAATATCTGCAATAAGCTCTGAAAGCTTCCAAAATAATCCTCCAAAGGAAAGGAAGAATCCTCCTCTGAAAAACAAGTGATGGAAGAGGTGTTGTAATCCCTCGCTGCAACACCCTGCAACACAAAATTATGCTACTACAACAATAACGCTGTCCTGGAGGAGGATGCTTGGCCACAAGCCTAAATGTGAGGCTAATCAATACAAATCCTTCAAGAGGCTTCTCAAGAAAGGAGAAGGATTCCTAAGCAGGAAATCCTTGTGCTAAGCAACACAACAATTCAGCTAAACAAACGGGATTGCAGAAATGTCTAAGCAGACATGAAATCTATAATCATATGCATGAATAACAATGGCTGCCTTGCCCTCCTTTTAAACACATGAGAGCTCCCTCTCCATGGGCCCCACTCTATTAGGGTTTCTTCCTTCAAGTAATATTCCCTCCTCTATCTCTGCACTGTCCCATAGATGCTTTCCACCTCATGCCTTTGCGCTGTTTTACTTGGTCAAACTTAACCAAGCCTCTTTGCAAAATTTCCCCTTTCACACATGAGGGTGTGAAATATAGTTCCAAGGTTGATCCCATTTCATACTAGAGGTATTTTATCCATGTTTTTATTATGAATGGGCCTTCTCACCCAATTATTCATCTCCTAAGTGAATATAGACAAAATTAATATTCCAATTTATTGAAGGAAAAATTTGGAATATTACAATGACACTGTGCCTCAGAGCTCAACCGGAGCTGCTGCAATACTTGATCAGTATCTGGGATTAGGATCAGGAAAAATTCATTCTTCATGATCAGGAGCTTAAAATTGATGTTTCAGACATTTACTTTATAACAGGATTGTCATGGAGGGGGGCAATACCAATCCTGACCGGCACCTGACCCACCATGGAGAACATGAGCATGGTGATCGACAGGGTATGTCCAGGGGCACAAAAAGGACCAGGAAGAGGGAAAGTGGATATCCAAAATATCCTGGAATTGGCACTAAAATTAGCACTGCACACCATCACATGAGCCACAGGATCACAAGCACCACATGAAGCAAAAAAAACACAACTCCTCCTTGCAGTAGACTGTCTAACACCGACCCTCTACAACTAGGCAGAGGCAGTGACGATCAATATGAAACGTCAAATGATGAAATTAAAGAAGACAAAACTAAAGAAATTCAGATATGGATCCATCTTGGTATCGTTTTTCCTGGAACGACTACCAATTTTCCAGCGACCGGAAGTTATAGTCCCAACACCACCAGGATAGGAGCCACAGATGGCCCGTTGGGCAGCGCTGATGCCAGGGTTAGGGGGCGGCCAACAGATGTGCTGGAGACCAGAGTTCTTTGATTGGCTCTACTGATAATTTATTTTCGTGGAGGACTGGCCCTACTTTGCACAGATTTTACTGGTGATACAGACCTCCCACTCCCAGAAGGAGAGGATTGGGATGAAGCACTTGGTAAGACTCACTTTTTTATTTTTATGAGTATTATGATTTTTTTTGGTATGTATGTTTTGAGATTAAATCCATGTGTTATGCAGATGTTGGACCAGAAAGACCCGCAGGCATGTCTCCAATAGCGAGGTGAGTCCCTCACGACTTTGAAATTGCCCCTCATGGTGAGGGAGGCGAGGAGGAGGAAATCGTGCACAACCTAGAGGGAATCTCTTGCGGGGTCCGGAACTATGTGCGATTCGATGATGTTCCTCGTGCATACCATGGACACACTGTAGGGGTGTCAAACCGAGTTTACCACTTGCTGAGGCGGCTTGTACGGGTAGTGACATGCTATCATGATCATCACGCCGATTAGACACCTAGGATTTATTTCTGCATATTTTGTAGAGACATGGTGTCTCAGGATGTAACAGAAACACACATATTTTGTACTTATGATGCACACCGATGCAAACATTCGATATATATATATATATATATATCTACTTTCCAATATGGATCTTTTCATGTGATGATGATTTTACAGATTACACAAATGTCTATCTAATACAATGTTAGCCACTGTATTAGTTAATGCATTCATTTGCCTAGGAATATTTTGATATGTAATATAATCAAAATTTCTTTCCATCAAATGAACACGTAAATACAACCTTAAAATCAGAGGGTTTCTAACTAAATAATGTCATTTAAGTTGAAGAACAACAAGTTGTGAGTCTAGATTCACAACCAATGCATGAATTCCGAGGGTAATCGCCTCGGTTAATAGTTCAATGACAAAACTATACTAAACAACATTGTTTGTAGTTTGTCCTAGAAAAATACCTTGTAGATCTATCTACTCACCAACAGTATCATAAATCACCCAGGCTACCGAAGACAAGTTCCCAGTACTACGGGAAGCACCATCCGTGAAACCAACATAAGGAGTAATATAAATCTGCACAATAAGAAACGACCCAATAAGCAGGAAAATGCTTGCAAAGCACACCAAGCCAAAAATGTACAAAAATGAAAAGAACACCTATGTACACAAAACATGCACGAATGGCTCATGCATAATATTTTTTGAGATACAACCCATTTCTGGGCTGATCTGGAGGATGACCTTTGTAATCAATGAGCTGTGTTATCACCCTTAATTTTTTTTCTAAACTCTGTAAGTTTACACTGTTTTAGTCATAGTGTAAAATAGGTCTTGAGTTACTTTAGTCTTGATAAAGGGTAGTTTATAGGTTTATAAGTCTTAAAAAGTCAGTTTTCAATTTCAAATAAAGTCTTTAGGTCTCATCCCATGGTTGAAAAGTCTCATCATTCACTTTAAAATCATGTCATCAACTTTCAGATGAAAACCCTGCAATTATCCACAAAACCGCAGTTTCATAGCGCGGTCAGTTCAAAAATTGAGTTTTGCGCTACGAAAGCGCTGCTACTTTCGTAGCGCAAAGTGCGAAAAATGAATATAGAAGAAAGATTGTTAAAATGCTAAATTCATAACCTGGAGCTGCTGATATCTTGAATGTATTGGAAGATAATCCGACCATATATTTGGGCCCAAGACTAGAAGATGAACAAAATGAGGAAGTTCCTCCTTTTTATGCGAGTCTTAGCATTCACGACATGACATTGCACAACGCTATGTTAGATTCAGGAGCTTCTCATAATCTTATGCCCAAAGTAATCATGGAAAGAATGGGGTTAGAAATAACTAGACCATACAAAGATTTGTTTTATTTTGATTCAAAAAGAGTTCAATGTATTGGTATAATCAAGGATGTTATTGTTGGTCTAACACAAGTCCCTGCTAAGACTGTAGTCATGGACATTGTTGTAGCTGACAGTCCACCGAATTTTGGTATGTTGTTTTCAAGATCATGGGTAGAAAAAATTAAGGGTACAATGCAGATGGATCTTACTTATGCTACCATTCTAGTCTTTGGAGAACAAAGAAGATTGTATCGAGAGACAAGGATGGCTTACATGGTAAGTAGTAAATATAAACCTCAAAACTTTCCAATTTATGCCCTTGATATTGAACTTGGTTCTACTATTATTTTCAATGAATTGGCTAATGAGGTGGAAGAAGAAAATAAAGCAGAAAATCAGAGTTTTGAAATTCAATAGTCCGAAAATCAGCAAGAAAAGGGTCAGTAGGTCAGAAATAAAGAGGAAGAAGGTTGGTGGTCATTGCATTTTGATGGATCAGCAGGTAAAGAAGGAGCAGGAGCAGGGATCTAGATTAGAAATCCAAGTGATGAAAGTAAGTTCTTTTCCTATAAACTTAAATTTGATTGCACGAATAACATGGCTGAATATGAATCCTTGATTTTGGGTCTAGAAGCGTTGAAAAGAATGAAGGCTCAAAACATATCTATTTTTGGAGATTCAGAATTAGTCATAAAATGGATTGAAGGTGTTTATCAAACAAAGGGCACAAGGATGAGAGCATATAGAATTATGGTTTTGGACATGTTAGAAAACTTTCAAGCCTATTTATTCATAGTCAAAACTAGAGAACAAAACTCCATTGCTGATTCTCTTACTGTCTCTGCAAGCCTTTTTCTTATTCCTATGCACTCCATTGAAAAGTATGAAGTTGAAGTTCACCATAGACCAGTCATTCCTGATAATATTATTCATTTTCAAGTTTTTGAAGATGATCAGCAGGTGAAAATTTTTATTGAGTTGAAAGAAGAATTTGAAAATATACAAGTAGAGCAGCAGAAGATGTTAGTTGAATCTAAAGGGAATTCTGAAGTTTTACAACTAAAGAATAATTCCATACCAAAGGGACTAATACCTCTAGAATTTTTTTGATCAGAATGATGTTTTTAAATCCCCCAAGATGCAAGCTGATGATGAAGAAGTTGAGAGTTGTAACCTTGGTACTATAGCTATGCCCAAAATGATCAAACTTTCAAAATTTCTTTCAGCTGATATGAATTTTAAATATGTTGAAATTATGAAAATTTTTATAGATGTCTTTGCTTGGAATTATGCTGATTTGAAAGAATATGATCCCTCCATAATTCAACATACTATTCCCATAAAGGAAAATGAAAGATATTTCAAGTAGAAGTTAAGGAGAATCAACCCACTTCTTATGCCTTTGATTGAGAAGGAGGTTAAAAAACTCTTTGATGCCAAAATCATAGTCCCAATCAGATTTTCAAAATGGCTTGCGAATTTGGTTCCGGTTAGGAAGAAAAGTGAGGAAATCAGAATATGCATTGATTTCAGAAATCTGAATAAAGCCTCCTTGAAAGATAATTATCCCCTCCCAAAAATGGATCAAATTTTGCAAACCATTGTTGGTTCTCATAGAATGTCTATGCTTGATGGTTTTTCAGGTTATAATCAGATCCTTGTGCATCCTGATGATCAGGAAAAAACAACCTTTACTACACCATAGGGTACTTTTATGTATGCCAAAATTCCATTTGGTCTCATGAATGCAGGAGCTACTTTTCAGAGGGCAATGTACATTGCATTTTCTGAAGAAAAGGACAAGATGGTGGTTGTGTATCTTGATGATATAAAAGTATTTTCAAGGAAGGAAGTAGATCATTTGAAACACTTGGAAAAAATTCTGCTGAAATGTAGAAGGTTTGGCATCTCTCTAAATCCCACCAAAAGTATTTTTGCTTTAACTTCAGGTAAATTACTTGGGAATATCATTTCTAAATATGGACTTAAGATTGATCCAAGCAGAGTCAATGCAATTCAGAAGGTGGATTTTCCAAGAAGTAGGAAGGAGATTGAATCTTTCCTTGGAAAAGTTAATTTTGTAAGGCGTTTTATTCCTAATTTTGCTGAGATTATAAAGGACATAACAAGGATGCTAAAGAAGGGAATTGATCTTAAGTGGACAACAGAGGCAAAAAATTCATTTGAAGAGATCAAAAGAGCACTCACACAGGCACCAGTATTGATCAGTCCTGATTTTTCCAAGGAATTTCTGTTGTTTACTTTTGCATCAGAGAATAATATCGCTGGAGTTCTGCTACAAAAAGGACAAAAAGGTATTGAACAACCGATTTCTTTCTTTAGTAGGACATTAGCCAATGCTGAACTGAAGTATAATATCTTAGAAAAGCAAGCCTATGCTTTGGTGAAGGCTGTCAAAGATTTCAGAATTTATATTCTACATTCTCATATTGTGGCGTTTGTTTCTAATACTGTTGTGAAAGACATCCTCACTCAAGCCGGCCCTGATGGTAAGAGGGGGAAATGGATTTCCAAGTTGCTAGAATATGATATTGAAATTAAACTGACAAAATTGGTCAAAGGGCAAGGCTTGGCGAAGCTGATGGCACAATGAAACTTTGACTGTCTTGATTTAAATTGGATTGCAGAAATATCAGAAATTTTAGATGAAGATGAGGAACTAGTTCCTATTGAAGAAAAATATATCACCTCAATTTGGTACAAGGAAGTTGTTTTTGTCCTACAACACCATAAAGCACCTGTTGATTTAAAAAAGTCCAAAGCAAGGTTTGTTAAGCTGAAATCGTTGAGATATTTTATATTTGACAGAAATCTGTTTTGGAAGGATACAGTTGGAATTTTGTTAAATTGCTTGCTCGAAGAAGAGGTTGATAAAGTCATTGAAGAGTTTCACAAAGGGGACTGCGGAGGTCATCATTATTGGAAGGCGACAGTGAAATTTTTTTTGAGAGCAGGATTTTATTGGCCAACAATGTTTAAGGATGTATACAAGAAGGTTTCTGCCTGCCATGAATGCCATATTTTCGAGGGTAAGAAGAAAATTATACCCTTACCTCTGATGCCTATCTATGTGGAAGCACCTTTTCAGCAGTGGGGGTTAGATTTTATCAGAGAGATACATCCATCATCATCAGGACAACATTGCTGGATTCTTACAGCAACTGACAACTTCACCAAATGGATAGAAGCAATCGCAAAAAGGAAATCTAATGATTCTGCAATTATTTATTTTCTAGAAAATAATATCTTATCAAGATTTGGTTGCCCCATGAAGATTATAATAGATAATGCTCAAGCATTCAAGTCTAATAAAATGATTAATCTTTGTCATCAATACCATATCACTCTTGGACACTCTATTGTATACTATCCACAAGGGAATGGTCTTGCTGAATCATCTAACAAGAGCATTGTAAGGACCATTAAAAAAGTATTGCAGGAGAACAAGAAAGATTGGCATCTGAAATTGAAGTATGCCTTATGGCCTGATAGAATATGCACAAAGAGATCAATTGGGACTTCACCATATGAATTAGTGTATGGCACTGAAGCTATTTTTCCTACATCACTAGGGGTACCTATCATGAAACTAATTCAAGGGCTTGAAGAGGAACCAAATTCCATTCAGAGGAGAATTAATCAGCTGATAGCTTTACAAGAGAAGAGAAATGAAGTTTATGACAGCCACCAACAATCTCAAAACAAAATAAAAAATACATTTGACAAGAAGATAAAAGAACAAGTTTTGAAATACAAGAGAAAGTGCTGAAATGGGAGGCTAAAATCGAGGAGAAAGGCAAACATGGTAAGTTTGAGAATCTATGGAAGGGTCCTTTCAAGATAGCTGCTTTTCATGGGAACAACACTTATATACTGCAGGAAATTGATGGAGGATCATATTCTGGAGGGCCTGTTAATGCCAGGTTCCTAAAGAATTACACTTGCTGAAGTTTGATCAATCACTTATGATATTGTACATATTTCATCTTTGTCAGTTTTATTTCTAATAATGACAAGCTGAATCAACTAGCTTGAGCGCAAGGTGAAGGCCATTAGAGCTTGAGGAGGAAGCTTGGAAATTCAAAAAGTTTTTCTGTTTTTGCCCAAAAATGGATAGCAGCACTGGAGCTACTGGTTATTAGTGTACCATAGGGGCACACTATCCCAAGTGGAGCCATTGCTATCCCCCTTAAAATTTTTCTAAACTCTTTAAGTTTACACTATTTTAGTCATAATGTCAAATAGGTCTTGAGTTACTTTAGTCATGATAAAGGGTAGGTTATAGGTTTAGAAGTCTTAAAAAGTTAGTTTTCAATTTCAAATAAAGTCTTTAGGTCTCATCCCATGGTTGAAAAGTCTCATCATTCACTTAAAAATCATGTCATCAACTTTCGGATGAAAACCCTGCAATTAGCCACAAAACCATAGTTTCGTAGTGCGGTCAGTTCAAAAATTGAGTTTTGCGCTACGAAAGCGCTACTACTTTCATAGCGCAAAGTGCGAAAAATGCACTATTTGCGCTACGAAAGCACGAATTCTTAAGAGGACATGTCAAAGTCCAGAAATTGTCAGAAATCCGTTAAGTAATGATAGGGTAACGTCATGGTGTGTCAGTTAGGGGTCATATTCAAAATTATCAACCATCCATATCCATCATTACTATGGCAGGGGTTTCATATTGAGAAAATAAATTTCGAATTCGAAAGGTCTTGTATGTTTTAGTCATTCCAGTTTTCATTTGCTCATACTAAACTGTGAAACATCCTTGTTTCGAGCTCAAGCTTATTGTTGTTCTATATCAAGGATATTTCATACATTATCAAGAGAGGCTGATCCTTTTTCAAGCGAGGCTGCCAAATCAAATAAAGAGAGGCTGTTTGCAAGAGAGGATGATTATCAAATTCTAAAGGAAGCCAACATGGTTTTTCAGAAACAAGTATGGCTGAGGAGAAAAAGAACCATAGATTAGGACATTGTTTGAGGTCTGAACCTGAAAGCACAAGAATTTTAGCTGAAGACCAAACAATCATGGATGCTTTCAGTAAAGAAGGTTGTTTAAAGTTCTGTGAAAAACTACAGGGTGGACATACTCAGGTATCAAAAGAATTTTCATTACATTTCAGTGGTACAAATACAAAGGTTGGGATGTTAAATATGTCAGTGACACCTGAAACCATTGCTCTAGTGACTGAAATACCTAGAGGACAAGAAACATGGTTTAAAGGTTTTAGGTTTGATATGGAGGCATGCAAGATGTTTTTGAAGCCATAATATGCAAAGATGGACTTGAATAATGCAGTTCCTAGAAACTATATTAAGGATAGCTATGCCAAACTACTGCTCAACATCCAGAGATATTTCACATGCGAAGGCATGTACCACAAAGTTTACACCTATAATTTCAAACTCCTATTACACTTCACAGGTATGATATCACTGGATTTACCATTTTTCCTATATAGAAGCATTGCTAAAATGTCTAATAAGGTCCAAGTGAAATCCGATGACTGTGAAACAACTCTATTTCACCATGGCTTAATTAAATTGTTGGTTTTGAATGAGCTCTAGCAAATTAGTAGGGATTGGTCCTCTTTTCTATTTATAAGTGGATTTGAAATGGAAACTCAAATTCCAACTAAAAACCCTAAGGCAAAGGAAAATCCATCCTCACCAGCAGAATCCAGTCAACCTATAGTTGTAAGGACCAGGAGGTTTGTCAAATTAAAGCCAAGGAAACAAGTGAAAGGTAAAGTAGAAAGGACACCAGTGATTGTTGCAGAAATGCCTCCACTTGCAAAACAAGGGTTATAGAGTACCAAGGAAGCTAAACAGAAACAAACAGCTGGTAAGAAAATATTCTAGAGAATCACAAGGAGTCAAAGTATAACATCAAAAGGAAAGACAGTGGTTTCAGGATCAAGTGACAGCCCAAGTTTTAAAGGAAACTTAGATGATATATTACATGAAATAGACATACAATAATCTCCTATAGTGCAAGTTGATTTCATAGGGATTAAAGAAAGCAAACAGAAAGGGATGAAATCATCAAAGAAGCTGGAGTTTAAGGATGAAGATGCAACATTTGTTTTCCAAGCTAGGAGGCCTGTAACTAGGCATTCTAAAAGGCTATAAGAACTTAATGCATAAGTTTAGGAAACAAATGAAGTAGCTAGTGTTCATAAGGAGATAGTTGATCTTTCCTCACCTGTAACAAAACATGTAGAAAAAAGAGTATCTATAGAAAAGGAGGAAATGACCAAGTATAAAAGTATGGAAGAGAGGTTAAGATAAAAAAATCATGAAATTTCCAAGTTGAAGAAAAGAGCTAGAAAACATGTCATTGAGAAAACAAAGTTTAAAAGGATGAAAGCTGTTTGGGAAGGTGAAAAAGTTTCAAAATCAGAAATACCAAGCAGTGAGGAACAATTCTTCACATGGACAGTCCCAGCCATCAAGGAAGCAAAGTTTGTAAGAGTCATAAAAACTCATTTGAGAGCTAGCAACATAAGGTTAAGAGACAAGTTGAATATGTAGAGATACAGTTGACAAAGTCTCAAGAAAAGTTAAAAGGGCAGTGAAACAGAGTGATTAGGCAGTAAAACAAAGTGATAAATCCATAAGTCAATTTTTGATCAAGATGAAAGAAAAATTTGATGAATATTATGTTTTTGGGGTCATATTGCTATGTTTTTGAAATAATACCAACACCTTTAAAGTTTAAACATCTCCAAGGTACAAATTTTGAAGACAGTTTTGACAAAACTGCTTACACAACAGTTTCGTAGTGCAGATAGTGCAAATCTGCTGAAATGCGCTACGAAACTGCTGAAGCAGTCTTCTAGCATATTTTAATATCAAATTTTGGGGGAATTTTGGTGAATTTTGACTTGAAATGGATGGGGGAAGTGTACAAATAGCATATGAAGGCTTAATTGAAGAAAGCAGGTCAAAAGTTGATTGAAAAAAGGAGCTAAGCACTGTGCTACGAAAAGCGCTATGAAACTGAGTTGCTTTCGTAGTGCAGGTTTATCCTTTGTCTTTTTGCACCATTCGAATTATAGTTTATGTACAGCTAGAGGATTAAAGATATATGGTTAATTTTTTGCAACATGACACATGTAGACCTGATCTATTAATGATAAAAGTACTCAAAACAGATAAAGAAATCAAAGAGGCTAAAAAACAAGAAAACATGTTTCCTATTTTTTAGGAGAACATTATCATTAACAACAGGGTCACTTCAAGTGAAAGGTCAACATCCAAATTCAACTTCATGGGATTACAGGTGGCAAAAGATGTAATAAAGATTAGATAAGGTTGTTAGAAGGATATTTAAGAGTTTCATTCCTATTAGAATTAGGACTTTTCATAAGCATTATAGTTGTCAATTTGTAATAAAAATCATGTCTCAGATTAGGAAAGGTGTCAAAATATTTGAGTTCGATGTATCTAGTGGAGAAGAAGGGATCCTATCTTGTAAATGTTATATAAAGAGCATAAGGTCAAAATCCAAGAGGTTGGACATTTTTATTATCAAAGACTGTGTTTTGTATGTAATGCCTTTTTCAACTCAATACAGAGTTCTGTTTAGACAACTCAAGATTCATGAGGAGTTCTTTTCCATTATTGTTCTAATGGCATTCTTCAATATTTCTATCTGTAGTGGTGTTTGTTTATGATACTTAGAATTCATTCATAATTCTCTAACTTCGTTCATATACAAACTGATTGTGTGCTTCACTGTTGTATATGTTTTACTCCCTGATTTGAACTCCAAATGCCTTGACTTCCATGATAGATAGACTGTGATGTTTTTGTTGAATTTATCTTGACTCCATAGCCCAATGAATGTTTGCTAATGTGATTTACAACTAGTTATATCATCTATCTGTTTTACCTTAGAGTTAGCCATCTACTTATTTATCAAAAATCATAAAATTTTGAGAGAGCCCTCTCAAGTTGAGGAGACTAAGCCTCAACCAAAATATTGGTCTAAAACAATTACATAATGTTTACTTGATGAGCAAACCATCAGGCCTAATTTTGTGATAACAAGCTGATAGGCCCCATTCCGCAAGACACGTTTAACAATGTAGAGCCCATTCCACATGGGTTGAAATTTGCCTACCCCCAACTTATCATGAGCTTGGTCGTACAGAAGGATGAGGTCTCCTTCCACAAAGGAGCAAGGGGAAACTGACTGGTAAAAATGAGCTTTGACCCGCTTCTTCTATGCCTCGATGACCAAAGCAGCCAAGCAACGAGTTTCATCCAGACTTTCTAAGTAGAGAAGATGCTTTTCTTCTGGCGAAGTGTTCGGTAGCAATTCAATAGCCAACTTGAGCGAAGGTATTTCCCAATCAATCAGAAGGGTAGCTTCTAGACCGTAAAAAAGTTGAAATGGAGTGAATCCGGTCTCATCCTTAACTGAGGTTCGATACGCCCAAGGAGATGAAAATAACATGAGATTCCAGTTGGATTTGTGCATCCTAATCATACGTTGAAGCATGGTGAGAAGAAATTTATTCACGACTTCAACTTGGCAATTGGCCCAAGGATAGTACGGCGTTGAGCTGTCGTGATGCAAGCCCAACCTGGAAGTCAACTCCGCCACCACATAATGCCGAAAATGGGAACCATGATCAGTAACGATTGCTTGAAGGACACCAAACCTAGAAATGATGTGATTGAATATGAACTGAGCTGCTGTCTTACCGTCAGCGGCAAGTGTAGGAATTTCTTCGACCCAGGTGAAGTAGTCAACGACTATGATTACATAAGCATTCCCCCCAGCTGAGTGAGCATTACATGTCATAAAATCGATGCCCCACTTCGCAAAGGGACCAACGGTAATGACAAGGTGGAGATGTGAAGGCGGCACACACATCTTGCACTGATAGATCTGGCAATCATGAAATTTTCGAACAACAACAATGCAGTCCTTGAATATAGAGGGCCAAAAATACCCAACACGAAGAATATTTTGTGCCGTGGCATAACTAGACATGTGACTGCCATAGGCACCACTTTGAAAATCATTCAGGGCTTTCTCAACCTCCTTGAGAGTCAAACACCGACGGATAATGGAATCTACTCCGATGCGAAGAAATATCTGACGAAGATGGTCAGGATGGTCCTTACACTTAGCTGAATGAGCTAGAAGGTCATATAGATAAGGCTAAACAATGTGCTTAATATCGTGAAAAGCATATGACATCGCTTGCTGAAACGTAGCCCAAACATTCTTCAAGGCAAAAGGGAGATTCTTATACACGAAGGTACCCCAAGGAAAGATGAAGTCTGTCTTATGTTGATCGATCAGAAGAATGTTAATCTAGTTATAGCCAGAAAATCCGTCCATGAGGAAAAATATCTCACTCCCAGCGTAGTCATCAATGATCTGATCAATAAAGGGAGTAGGATAGTTATCCTTAGGATAGGCCTGGTTTATTTCACGATAATCAACACAGACCTAAATGGTACCCTATTTCTTATCTACAGGGAAAATGTTGGATACCCGTTCTGTCAAGGGAATCAGATAGATGAAACCAACGTTGAGAAGTTTTTCAACTTCACCCTTAATGGCGACAACCTTTCTAGGGTGCACAGGATGAAGACGCTGACGAACAGGCTTTGAACCAGGGTAGGTAGGAATCTCATGCACCACTATACTAGGATTGATGTCAGGCATCTCTTCGTAGGACCATGCAAAGACGTCATGAAATTCATGGAAAATGATAGTATAAACCTGAACTTCATTGTAAAAGTAGGTGACCCCGATATGGATGTTCTCGACAATTCCCAGTTTCGCAGAAATATCGATAGGCATCGTTTGCGTGATGTTACTCGAGTTACCCTCCGTAAAAAATTCATGTGTCAGAATAGGGATTTGAAGTGGAGGAGAAGGAACCTGAGATGAAAACCTCTCAAGACACGTAGACATAGCCCCCAAACCAGGCATGAATGAGGAATGATGATGACTATCATCCCACGGAAGATCCTCGAGAGACATAGTTTCCATGATGGCTTCATCGGAGGGAAATATCTCTTTCAAGGGATCGGGTGAATCCGAATCGCCAAGACAAGGGGATTGAGAATAAGTGTCAAGATACATGCTCAAAGGAGCATGATCAGAAGGCAGAAGCTCTGAAGCCGAAATGAGTTCACAATAGTCAATATCGATCGAACTCAATGACATCGAATCTCCAAAAGAATCGATCTGTTCAGGCGAAGGAATGATCCATGGTTCATCAGACCAAGAGATCATATTAATTTGAACAATATGGGGTGGAGGAAGAGGAAAAATACCCATGAGGGTAGGATTTTTGAAGAGACCCGACCCTATGCTCTCGTAGGGAGTAGGAATCTGATCCACATACAGAATGTTGTTCTCGGAAGAAGAAGTGAAAAATGACAACTGATCAATAGTAACAATATTTCCTTCGTGTGGGAATTTCAAAACATGAAAGAGAGTGGACGGAACACACAACATGGCATGAGTCCAACTGTGACCGAGGAGAAGATTATAATTGAGCTTAGCGTCAAATACTTCAACCTCGACATTGACTGTCTTCCCTTCTAATGTAATCGATAAAATAGCGAGAAGTTAGAACACCAAGAGGTTTTGATTCTCTTCCATCAAATGCTTCAAGGGAATTTGGTGATGAATTTAGAGCTGGAGAACTAATGGATTTCCAATAAGCAGATTACAAGACGCATGTAGACACACCCTCGTCCATCATCGCCCGATGGATATTTAATACAAACTTGTATGATGAGCGCAATATGGTGCGGGAGTAGTGAGACGAAATTATCCAAGTCGAAAGAGATAAGGCTAGTATCAGCAGGATCAACCCCGCCGATCGCAGATAACAAAGCCTTCCATTGAGATGGACAAATCTGAAGTACTTCTAATGTAGACATTGCAGATGGAACCTGAGCTAGATCCTCAACAATAATGTAATGTTGAGCAGCACGGGCATTAGGATTGTAAGAATACTTGCAGAGTACACTTTTGGAAGGTGGGCTTACAACGGGCTCAGTACTGGGCCTTTCAATCTGAAGAGGGCCAGAAGTAGGCGAAGGAGGAGGACCATCATCGATCTCTTTCCCCGTTGCCTAACACGATCCGATATAATATTTCGACTGAGTAGCAATAGACACGGATGCAGAACCATTAATCATGAAAACCTGAGAGGCAAATGGGGCAGAGGGCTGAAATTTCTCTACCATTTGGGTCTACTGTGATGGAAAAGGTTCCTTGAGAACAACCGTAGTTCCCTGGGTGCCTTTGAGTAATCTACTTACTTCAGCCCATCGAGGACAGTCCTTAGTGTAGTGATCTTCGTCACAAATGAAACAGGGGTACTTTGGCTTATGCTTTGAACCATCATCATCATGACGTTTAGACGAATCTGGTTTTGGGGTATCAGCTTTGGCTTTACCTTTACCCTTATTTTTTCCCTTGGAAGTCTTATCCGCTGGATTGGCCTGAACGACGTTGAATTCTGCGGTTTTACCAGGATTCGAGGTAGATTGAGAAGTAGTATCATTGGAAGGATTAGAATTTCGCTTCCTAGGGTTCGAAGGAGAAGACTTCCGAGAAGTCTGAGACATGGAATCGATGATACCTTCGACGGATGGTGTCGCCAGTGCTTTGGAAGTTCCAGGTCGAGGAGCATCAGGAAATATATCATACAATGTGCCAGACTGAGAGTGCACGAGATTGAGGTATTGGGCACGAGCAATGACTTGTTCTTCAGTTACACATGCCCCCATAGCTATGTCTTTAGCGATCTGATTGACAAACGAGGTAGTGAACAAATTAGTTAGAAGCTGATCAAGAATATCAAACTTGATCAAGTGACGATGGTGCCTCCATTCATGAATATGATCTGAGATATGAGTAGCTCGGTCCTGTTTCAAGGATGTGATGAGGTGTGTCCCGGTCTCATAGCGAACCAGTAATTGAAAATAGGTAAGAAATGCCATGGCTAAAGAGTTGAAATCTTGAAAAATGCCACGAGATAATTCAATGTACCACTTTGTAGCGGCACCAGTAAGAGTCCGTTGGAAAAGACAGAGTCAGATGGAATCGTCAACCCAAGAGTTAGAGGAACACCACAAATGGTAGGTCATAAAATGTGCTTGGGGGTCTTCTCCAGACTTGCCCTCAAACTTAGGACAATCACCAGGAATCTTAGTTGGAACTGGAGGCCAATACGGGTTATGAAGAATTGGATTGTTCGTAAGATTTAACACATCTGGAAGTTCTAATGTAGTGAGAAATGGTAATTGAGGATTAAAGGGCATCAAAGGCCTTTGATAAGGACCCACATTAGCATTCCACCCTGTCTGGGAGAAATTCGGCCCCCATATGTTTTGTCCCGGAGGATTCTGACCATAGGGGTTATAGGCCTGATAGTTATGCCCATACTGGGGTAGAGGACCAGGATACTGATTCTGAGCATACCATTGAGGTCCTTGTTGAGAAACGTATGGATTCTGTTGCAGAATGTAAAAATTTCCTTGAGATGGACTATACACCATCTTGGATTGATTTTGAGCGTAATAAGTGAAACCTTAGGGCACATTATATACCGCCTGATATTAACCTTGAGGGGGTAAGTAGTGCTTTGAGGTTGAGAAGCTGGCCCCTGCTAAGCAGGTTGAACGGGCTGCTGAGCTAGTTGAATAGGTTGAACTAGCTGTTGGGATGGTTGAAAAGGTTGAACCGATTGCTGAGCGGGTTGAATCAGCTGTTGAGGCTGGACAAGCTGTCCCTACTGAGCAGGTTGGCATGGATACCGAGGGCCACCAGGTTGCCCTTGTGGAAGGGGTTGGCTTGATGGTTGCGATGGACCAGGTTGTCCCTGATAACTAGGTTGACCCGGAGCAGGACCATAGGGTTGTCCTTGTTGCACAAAGTTTTGGCCTTACTGGACATAAGGCTACTGCTGTTGCACAAAAGGTTGTCCCTGCTGAATCAAAGGTTGTCTCTGTGGGGGTTGTCCTTATAGACCAGAGGGTTTTCCTTGTATCACCGACCCTCAATGAGGGACAGTCAAATAAGGATCAGCCAGAGGAAGATAAAAAACCTGATTTGGATCAATAGGAGTCAAATAAACATGGTTACCGTAGACATCATAGTGATGCAGAGGATTGGCAGGAGCTTGGGTCTGTTGAGAACCCTGAGAGTTTTGCTGCTAAACAACCAACATATACGCTTAAAAAGTAAGGCTGCCAGGAATCATAGGGGCAGAGGATGTCGTAGCCACACTAGAAGCAGGTGTAGCCTCCACAGCGCGGGGTTGTGATTTACCCAGGTCGGGATTGACAGGCCATGCAGGATTAAGAAAGTTGGAACTGTGAGTGTGAAAAGACCCTGACAATTGATCCGTAGTGACTAGTGCAGAAAAAGCCACATAAATGGTAGGTTGGACTGGGATAGATGTAACAACGATCGACGAACTAGGTGTCGAAGGTGACAATCCTAATGAAGGAAGGACCGAACTTCTTGGAGGAGTCAAAGTACTAGAATGTACTATGGACGCAACACTAGAAATAATCTGACTCAAAGTTCGATAATTAGGTGGAAGTGACACCGATGGAGGGGAAGGTTGATTAGAGACACGCAGGAGATCTTCAGGGAAAAGGTGATATTCCCCTGCGGAAACAAGCATTTTTTCACTACTGACAGGACTCGAAGAATCCATGTCTGATGAAGCTGTAAGATCTTTGAAAAGACAACGAGGACTAGGAGGTATAACAACAGCTATAAAAGGTGATCCCGAAGTAAGAGGAGGGAATTATTCCTCACTCCCAAAACTAGACCAAGCACCCTGAGGAGGCCAATTGAACCCAACTAACTCTTTAGGAGGAGATCGAGTAGCGAGAGGTTGAACACTTGGGAGAATAGAATGCACAAGCTCAGAAGACTTAGTGGACTAAGGGGTTTCGAAAGAAATTCCAGGAAAATAACTACCACTAGGAGCCAGTGAAGAAGACGACGAAACTGGTGGTTCCACCACTGTGACAATATTTCAACACAGGAAGGAAAATGCGATAACTAATTCAAGGCTTCAAGATAAAACTCTAAGGAACGAAAAAAACAATCCAAGTAAAGAGCTTTTAATGGGCATGTGATCATGGGTAATTAATTTTACGACACTGGAACAAAAATTTGCTGTTTCATGTTTTAAGAGTCGAGAAATAGACAAAAGATGACTCTAGTCGCTTTCAATTTTAAACGAGCGTGAAAGGACAAGTGCTCGATGATTTCTTCTCTTTTTAAGGAGTCACGAAAAGATTGAAATGACTACTCAGGTAATCTAAGCAAGAGGGTGTACCAAGTTTCCGTGAACTTCCATATACACCTTGGTGATCAAATGAAAGAGAAATGACCAAGGACTTAACATACGTGTAGGCAGTCTCCCCGAATGCTGTGTTCAGTGTATCACGGTTACAGGGTGGTAGACTCGGCTTCCTATGGATAACGGATTTGAACCTATGAGGGTCTCCCTTTATATACACGATGGTACGGGTAGCACAAGTCCATACTACTGATGTCTAAGGCCAGATGGTGAAATATAGCTACTAGGTTTAACGACACTGGAACACGTCACTAGCCTAGACCTCTAAATTTTTTTGCATTAGGTTCCAATGCTTCCTTAGGTGAATTGAATAAATTTTACAATTGATCTTGAATTAATGTTTCAATTTCAAGCCCCTACCGAATTTGATCTCAAATTTCCTAAATGTAAACTACATGCAATAGAACACCATTTTCCATTCGATGAATGCTAACTAAGAGAAGGATGTAGATCTTTCAGAAATTAGAAAATAATGAAATCATATGAAGAAGTCCCCTAATGCATCTAACACAATCAAAATGAGAAACGAAAAACTCTTTCCTATATGCAAGCGCTAGTTATGCAAAAGACTTTTTCATTTCTGATGCAAACGAAAGGATGCATTTTTTTTGTTTTTTAAATGAATGAAGCCCAGAATGCACTAATTACATCAAAAATAAAATCAAACACTAGTTTAGAGCACTATGAATGTAGAGATCTCAAAACGAATGATTCAAAAGAAATACAAACACAAATGCACTCAAACCAATGATGCACTCTTTCAATCAAAGTGAAAGCCTTCTAAATGACCCAAACGAGCAATGTAATCTATGCTAAAAAACAAAGAGATGGAGAGTCAAACAAGCACAAAAGTAATCATTCAACAAACCAACAACTCAAAGGATCAATAAAGACTCAAGAAATTGATCAGGGAATCGAACAGACAGGAAACAAAAAGACTCAAACTTCAATCAGGAGGCTCAGTGAGCGAAAGACACCTAGAACCCTAGGGCTATGAACTGCACTGATAAGAGAATAGAAAAACAACTGAGAAGAGGAAGTCTAAAGCAGTCAAAACAACTCCAAAAAGACCAATTGAAAATCAAGAACCAAGCCAGAGTCAAGAAAAACTGACCAAAAACTCAGTAAAAGGGTCAAACCAAATCCTACAGGATTCAGCGCGATTGTGAGGTAGTAATATGCACCAAACAGGAGTTGGCGCTACTGCAACAATAGCAACCTGCGCCAATTGGTGCGACTGTTGAAACAAAAAGTACGCCAAGCCGGATAAATATGGGAGGAGGAAATAACCAGTGAGCAGAGGTCAATCTTAACACTCTGGAGCTGAACAAGATGATTCCAAACACTCAAACAATCCAAGAAAGATAGACAAGCAAGCAAATGACCAAAGTCGGCTTGACAAGACAAACTACCAAAAGGAAACGAAACAGCAAACTCACACTATTCCCTAGCGGAGTCTCCAATTTTTTGGAAAGGTAAATCCTCTCTGCAGACAAAGACGATCCCTCTAGCCCTAGAGTGGGTCTAGCAACAAAGGGACAAGCTAAAGTGTAGGTTACTAATTAATGAATGAAAAGGACGAGGTATATCGACTTACCTGGAGTCCAATGCTGTTGTCGATGTAATGGTGGTGGCCTCTTGATATTTGCTTCAATCGGTCACAATCCTTTCGCAACAATGCTTGGATACCTACACAAAGATCAATAAACAAGAGTAACATACAAAACAATGATTTCATTCATAATCAACTAACCAGTCAAGGAGGGTTAAGAATATTTCATAAAAAAAAACACATTAACGCAAGATGGGAACCAAACAATAGTCATGTATATATATAAATAGAAGAAAGAGTTACAACCAGAGCCTTGACGTCGCAGCCTCCTTCAGTGGGGCATCTCGAAGGATCGTCGGGGAATTCGAACACGGTGAGGACATAAGCCTAAAATCTCTCAACAAGGGTCTCTTTCGTTCTATATTTCTAGCGAAATGTTCAGGAATTCTCTTCAGCGTTTCAACTATAATATGTTTAGTTCAACTAGCTCATCAATGGAATATGGCTTTATTTATAGAGGGAGAGGAGGAGGTTGGTATCCCTACAATAGTGGAAGGGAAGCCTTATCCCTTGCGAGGTTTCCTGAAAAGGTGGAAACAAGAGGCCAAAGGAGGGAGGCCGTGGTTATTGAGTTGAACCACTCCAGATGACTTGCCCACGAAGTTGTTATGATGGAAACTTCACCTCTATTTTAAAAAAAACATTCCATAAATAGGTTGGCATGGGTAGCTCACTAGGACAGAGCGCGAATGGGCGCGAGGCCCAATTTTAATCTTCCTCATTGGTGCGAGGGAAAAATGGTCTACTAGCGCCAAGGCAAAAACATGCGTTTCTGATGGTCTGCTCAGGAAATTGTCAACAGAAGGAGTGTTGTACTCATGGAAAGGGATGCAATGATGGTATTTGCAAGGAATGACACTTTGTTTTAATCACATGAATGATCCTCCAATGTGCGGGATAGGGATTGCAGGGACAATGAAAAAATGTTGTGTAACAGTTACGTTTTAGTATTGCTAGTTGCTAGTTTTAAATTTTAAAGTTTATCTTCACAAAAAACCACATAGTTTAAGTAGGGGGAAATATGCTTAGCTAGTTTTCATTTTTCCTAGTTAGATCATTAATTTTAGATTAATTTTTTGCACTAGGAGCTGGGACCAGGAATTAATTATCTTAAGAGAAGAAAGTAATCTTTGCTGCCTTTGCACCTTTTTCTGACCCTAGGCAAGCATATAAAAGCTCTCTTTTGATAATTTTCCATCTCCCTTTAGTTAATCACTTATATTAACCAAGCAAAGTTTTAAACAACCCACTATCCACACATGATTTTCTTAGAGCAAGGAACAATCAAACATAGATTAATAGGGGACGTGCAAAGGATCATCACATATCCACATATTAAAACTGTGTGATTGTTCACTTTTTTCTCACACACTTCCACACCATAATTGAAGTAAATACTCCTTAAAACCAACCTAACTGAACTCACTAAGTTTCCCCACAGGGGCCACAAGAAAAATTATAGTTCAGGTTAGGACCATGGGGGTAGTCATCCAATAAGACGCCATGGTCAGTTTACATCTTGAGACATAGAAGTTGAATGAATAGGGAGCTTTAAAATCCATTTATCTGCCCATAGAAAAGAAAACCTGAACAACATCATTGATGATATTATTCGACTGAGGCTTTAATTTTTTAGTTAAGTGGTTGTGCTTGTTGTAGGGGCCTTCTCTTTGCTCTGGAGTGTTCTGGGACAACTCCCCTTCTTTTCTTCTCTGCTCATTCACCCATAGTGAAAGTCTGAAGTTCAAAAGTTCCATAAATTCCATTTTCAGGAAAACCGTGCACTATTTTCTCAGATGGATGCAGGGAGTTGCGCGATTTCAGCTCTGACCTGCGCGCGAGTCACGCGCCTGTGTGAAAATTTTCCGCGTGGAAACCAGAGACCAAAATTCTCTGCTATTTTTCTCAATTTCCCAATTTTAAAGTGGCTGGAAACACAGAGAAAAACTTCCAGCACTATGTGTGGTGTCCCACGACTGTTTAGAACTTGCTTTTTGGTTGCCTTTTAGTATTTCTAGTTTCTAGTTTTAAATTTTAAAGTTTATCTTCACAAAAAACCACATAGTTTAAGTAGGGGGAAATTTACTTGCAATATGAAATAACTTATTTTTGTGAAAATAGAAACCAAAAACACATAGATAATTAGCTAGAGTAAGTGGCCTTAATCCACATATGCTTATCTAGTTTTCATTTTTCCTAGTTAGATCATTAAATTTAGATTAATTTTTTGCACTAGGAGTTGGGACTAGGAATTAATTATCTTAAGAGACGCAAGTAATCTCTGCTGCCTTTGCACCTTTTGGTGACCCTAGGCAAGCATATGAAAGCTCTCTTCTGATAATTTCCATCTCCCTTTAGTTAATCACTTATATTAACTAAGAAACATTGTAATCAACCCACTATCAACACATGATTTTCTTATAGCAAGGAACAATCAAACATAGGTTAATACGGGACGTGTAAAGGATCACCGCATATCCACATCTTAAAATTGTGTGATTGTTTAATTTTTTCTCACACACTTCCACACCATAAGTGAAGTAAATACTCCTTAAAAATAACCTAACTGAACTCACTAAGTTTCCCCACAGGGGCCACAAGAAAAATTATAGTTCAGGTTAGGACCATGGGGGTAGGAATCCAATAAGCTGCCATGGTCAGTTTATATCTTGAGACATAGAAGTTGACTAAATAGGGGGATTTAAAATCCTTCTATCTTCCCACAGAAAAGAAAACCTGAACACCATCATTGATGATATTAATCGACTGAGGCTATTTAAGCGCACCCTAAACGGACTAGTTGCGAAATAGTATGTGGAGCAACCTTCTGCTACACATGGAACCTTTAGTGCCCTCGCTAATGTGTTCCTCACATATTTTCAGTTACCCATCCACCATGATTATGGGATGGAATTACCGATACATTTTAGACAGACACCAACGATCCATATCTCAGACCACCTCCATGAATGGCAGCAACGTCGTAGTTTGTGCAAAGCCAAACTCGACGATCGAGTTCTGCTGGACCTAATCCTGAAAAATCTCACTACAAATATTTAAAAATATGCAACGACCCAAAAGCTTACATCCGAAGATGATGCCATCAATAAATCCCATCAGCTCGAGCTGATTTACACATAGTCAAGATACATTTACAACATCCTACCTAATGCCCCGCGCCTGAAAACTTATAAATAATTGCCAGGTGTGTCGAACGTTGTAGACGGATTGATTGGGTCACTGGCCAAAAATCACCTAGGCAGCAGTAGTTAGTACGTCAGTTACCCGTATGATCCTAAACAGAACATCCCGCAACCCAGCTACCAAAGTCATCATGCACCTTTGCAGAATATGACTAATAGGGCGCAGTTGTACCATCATCAGTAGGGAGGTCCATACCCTCCATCTCAGGGGACCTAGTACATAGTTAGAAATGATGACGAAAGAGCTCCCCCACAACATCCATTCAAAAACCAGGGAGAGGGACCCCAATATTCCCAGTCCCCAACACAAAACCCACCCATGCAAAATAATGTGCAGGTGAACTTTGTGCAACCTTCCTAGGCACAACCTCATCAATCATATAATCAAGAGAATCCTAGCTATCCTCCCAACGAGGCAAGGAAAAAATAAAAAAACAAACAAAAGGGAAATCCTGGACAGGGGGAAAAAATCAACAACGCCCTCCGCGATCTCAGGCTGGAGGTAACTCCAACCAAAATCAAAACCAGGAGCCAAATAACTCCTAAGGGAAGAAGAAGAGGGTGAATCTTTAGAGCAACCACTCTTGTGCAACCTATGGTGAATATGGAAATTACACTCACCACTGTCCCGATCTCCCTAAACTGAAGAAGCTCTAGGGTAACCGAGGACAACTGGGATCCTCACATCAAAAAAATGTAATGCAGAAGCCCTTCCCCCATCAAGGGATTGTTAGCACTCAACAATAACAGACAAATCCCGACAACTCTGGAAAAAACAACCATGAAATCTACATGACTAGAAAATAAATTTTTTCAGACACGGAACAAAAATTATGATACCCCACCGGACACTAATTCGTCAGGGGCTAGCATGAGTGCACCAACAACACCATTGACTATATCGAAGATACCTATTGAAACTTTTCCAAAGATGACTAAGGGACCAAATAGGCGATCAGGAAACCTGTTATAGGTCAATTTGGGCACCATTCCCAATGACCTGGTTAACTGGGCATCATCTCTACGACCGATGATCAAAGGGTCTATCATTCCCTATCATCTTAGTTTCTATATGCCCTAAGACAGGAAACAACATGAATCAAACAAATGACTTTCATCAAAGCAAGGATTTTCCATGGTTTGAAGCTTATTATTAAACATGTGGGAGCTCACCAACGCAGGATCTAAAGGGCCTAAGTGCGTTGCATATGTAGGTAGCCCCATTGAAGGCTACTCTGCAAAGCACTTCCCGACATTCAAAGGTGCGTTGGTCACATTGGGAGCGAAATTCTCATTGTTCCGGAATCTCCACTTGGCCAGTGCCTTCTAGAAGGGTTCACATGTGTCATGCTTCGGATCCAAGTGTCCCTTTGACATCTACATGACTGGAAAAAATGTCTTGCCTATTTTTGGAATGAAATTTATTGCAAAACAACTTACAGTTCATCTATAAATTGAACACAGATCTAAGTGTTCAGGGAGGAAGAATTTGAGTAGAGAATGCTGGAGAATTTTCAATAGAGAGTTTGATTTGTGGAGCTTCTACTGGAGAGACTTATGATGTGATGAGACTTGGGAACTTTGCTGGAAGGTTACAATGAATCAGTCACTAGGTTGTAACCTCTCCTTCTATCATCAATAAAGAGTACTTCTTGTTTTTCCCTACATGCATCCATGCTTACTTTGATTTTCCATGTTGTAAGATCTTGGTTGATGAATGTAGTTTATGCTTAACTTATTTGGCTAATTAACTTGAATAGATATCTATATTATTCCATCTTCTGTTGTTTCAGTGCTCTTTCTTGCAGGAAGCATTCAGCTATTTGAAACCGCTTGAAGTTGAGGCTGTAGTGCAAGCGACAGAAAGGAGCCATTTGGAAGCGACTGAAACAAGTAAGCATCCAATCCTCTCTGTGTATCTATTCTGAGTTAGGAAAAAGGGTAGTGCAGTCTTTCACCTGTTGTTCTAGACTAAACACCAGTGTAGGGAAGCGTAGTTTATCCATAGATTACAATTATGGCCCAACAAACTGGTGACTCCGCTGGGGAGAATTTCTCTTGAAACTTGGTGTTTTAGTCTCTGATTTGATTTCTAAATCCACCCAGTAGCTATTTCGCATAAATATTAGACATTTTCAGAGCTTAATTTACAAATTTAGTGAGCTAAATAGTAGCTTTTTATTTTTTTACTGTGCCCAATGCACCCTTGATCAGGGCACAGTGCTTTACTGAGCACTATCTCCCTTGTCAGCCTGCGTTGCAGAGCACTGTCTCCCTTTGAAGACTACGTTGGATCATGAAAGGAACAAATCCCCTTGACTCTAACTTTGTATTTTGCTTCAGTTCTGTTTGCTGATTTGTTCTGAAAAGTTTAATGCTCTATTAACCAGTAGCTCTATATATTTCTTCTCCTTTGATTGAAAATTTGTTCAATGTTGTTTTAATTTTTTTTTTTATTATGATCATTGACTAGTTGATTTCAAAGTACTTTTAATGGTTGCATTAAGAATTGTTTGATTTCGAAATAGGAAATTGTCGTAAAATATTCATTTCCTTGATAGGAGAAATTGTTGTTGAAATCCTCGTTTTTCCTTCAAAAGAGAATTTGCTGTTTATATTCTTCGTTTCTCGAAAGTAAAAATCATTTCGATTATTGATCTAGTGCACCTAGTTTTCTTTCTGCATTCATAACATTAAGGAAACTGAAAATAAAAACTTGCATTTGCATGTAGGATTGTGTGTTTTTTGCAAAAGGAACATTAGGAAATCTGCATTTAGTTTGAGATTCATTGATTTTGTTTTTTTTCATTGATTTGTTTGCTCTCAAATTACTTTCTCTCTTCCCTTAGTATCTAGGTCTTTCGTTGAAAAGGCTGAAAGTGAAAGTTTTTTTATCATTCTTGGCTTGCATTTTAGGAATTTCATATACATCATCTTGGTGAACCTGAAAGGAAATCTGTTAAGCAAGATGAACATAAAATAAATCTCAATTTACTTAACAACGATTTGGAACATTAATGATAAACATTTAGAGGTCTAGGCTAGAGACGTGTTCTGGCATCGTAAAACATAGAAGTTGTCGATAACTTGTCTGCGATACATTCCGAGTGTGATACCTCACCCCACGTACGTAATTATATCGTAGCTCATCCACATACTCTTGGGTATATCAGGCAGTGTTACAGTACGAAAAGTATAAAGGGGTGCTCTCACTATGCAGTTTCGCATCAGACGTCGCTAATACAGACTTGGGCCTCCACGTACCTTCGGGTATATTTGGGAGGACAAATTTTAGGTGCTATCCATCCATAGTGAACTGAGTCAGTTGCCTTGAAATTGTGATACATCGAACACAACATTCGTGGAGATTACCTGCCCGTACTTCTTGGTTCGCCAAGAGGTATTCTGTAGTTCACAGTTTCCTGGTAAACCCTTTTGCCTAGAATTGCCTTCTTTTTGTTTATTTGTTTTTGGATAAAATAAATCAGTAATCGTGGAAGAACAAAATCCTACCCCCCGTCGTTTGCGTAGATTAGCTTTAAAACCACCTTTAACACTGAAAGTTATTTCTGGTAGGCGAAGGCGATCATGATCTGCCGAATCAAGTACAATTTGTACCTCTGGCGAAACATCATCTTTTAATCCAGAGTTAGCTCAAATTGTTTCCACACATCTTGGTTCATTTAATGTTGTTGAAATGGAGTCTTCATAGTTACCCGTGGTCACGATCCATTCAATTGCTGAGACCATACCTCCTGGACCCGACGTTGTTCAAACACACATTGATCTAGATCCTGTCTCTTCTTTTCCAGAATATATGAATCCTGAATCTAAACAGCGTGAAGTTGTTCCTACCTTGGTCATCCCACAAAGTTCTGTAACCATTGAAAATCCTATATTGCACAGTCAACTGTCTGAAATATATTTTGGGCCTGACGGTGAATTTTTTCCTCCTGGTTTAATCACGATTGAAGAAATCCCTCAACCTAATACACCTTTAAGTCAAACCCACTTTGGGGGAGACCTTTACCTGCACTAGTATTTTCCTCAATCGTTTCCATCTACCTTTGTTGATCCTATTTCCATTCAATCACCCATCGATTTTTGAGGGCATACACTTGGTCAAACAACCATGTTTGAACCATCATCTTCGGTTGGGTCTGATTTTCCAATTACGTCAACTCCTACCCTCGCTACTCCGTCGATGTTCACAACATCACTAGAGTCATATTTGCATGGTGGCCCTTCGGTCCAAACATGTTACAAATCACTATCTGGCACTTTAACTGGTGTACCTTCACATTCATGGTCTTTTCCAATGTCATCATCTGGTGTTTTAACTGGTAGTCCTATAGTCAGTACTGAATGACTTGATTCATTAAATCCATCATCAGGGCATTATCAATCCGGTCATTATGGGTCAATTCCTTTATCAATTGGACTCTCAGCATTTGATGAACAATATTTTCCATCTTATTATCCTCCTTATGCTGGGGGGCAACCTTTGGTTACCCAATATGACAGTACTCATTCAACCTGTTACACCCACTTCCATACCACTTGTTAATACATCTATACCCCTGTTACGACATCAAAATCTAGTACATCAACCTTATCAGGCGAGTTCTTCAACTCAATATCATCAAATGTTGGGTCCACCAACTCAAAATCCTTTGGTTAATTTACAAAAACCTGTATCAGGAATCATTTATTCACAAGCTAGTCCACCATTTTATGGGATGTCACAAACACAATATGGTTATACATATCAACCGAATCCAACTTATACAGATTTGGGTTATAATATTGGTGGACAGACCCCTTGGTAGCCATAGGTGCAAATTCCGCAAACTTCATTTCAAAAAGTAACATATCCACGTTTTGGTCAACAACACTCTCAAGCGTTTTCCATGCAAAACAACCCCTATCTAGGTTACCAGCAACAAATCCCATATGCCGGTGCTCAAAGACTTGTTGCCCAAGCAATTCCATCTTATCCTGGCTATGCTCAACCTGACCTTAATAGACAGTTTCCTTTTGTTGCAACCTTGGAATTACCAGATTTAAACTGGTTAACTAATGATCCTATCAATTATGCTCCTTGGTGGCCGGTGATGCCACATAAATTACCCTCCGACATTCCTAAATTAAATTGAAACCCTGGAGAAGACCCATCAACTCATGTTATGACTTATCATTTGTGGTGTTCATCAAATTCCCTAAATGATGATTCTGTTCGATTACGTCTCTTCCAGAGAACGCTTACAGGTCTGAAAACTAAATGGTACATTGAACTACCTAGAGCTTCATTTGACAATTTCACTGCCTTAGCTACTGTCTTTTTGACCCATTTCCAGTTATCGATCAAATACGAAACTAGAACAGAACTCTTGACCAACTTCAAACAAAGTAATGCTACTCACATTTCAGATCATATTCATGAGTGGTGTCACCATCGACGAATGGTTAAGACATTTGTTCCTGATCAGCTCCTTGTTGAATGGTTCATCAAATCCTTGTTACCATCTATAACAGAGGATGTGGCTAAAGGTGGCGTTGTCACAGAAGAGCAAGTCATTGCTCGTGCCCAGTATTTATACTTGATTTATACTCAGTCTGGCATGCTCTATGAGAAAATACCAAATGTGCTGCGATCTAATTTCAATGTTCCTCCTCAAATAAATACTCTCATGCCGGAGATGGCTTGATAGGCATTGTAAACACACAAAACACTACTACATATGATCCAGTTCCTACTTCTGAAATCAACGCCATCTCATTTGACAAAGGCAAAAGTGATAAGCAACCAAGAAGTAAGAAAAAGGGGAAATCAAAGAAAAATAAAACTTTTAACCCGTAGGAACGATCATATGATCAACTGTCAGGACCACAAAAACCTCATTATCCATGCATAATATGTAACGAGGAACACTTTGTTAGGGATTGTACTCACTGTGCTGAAGTCTCCAAAATCATCAAGACTTCTAATGCATCAGCTGTGTTGACAAACCCATTTCCCAATCCAAACACAAATTTGGTTGCTACGGATCCAACTCCTAGTTCCCAAGTGTTAATGTTATCCAGTACAAAACCTTCACAAGATATTTTGGTGTCGAAGAGGAATAAAGACTATGGTAGTTCGGCTGATCAACTTACTACCTCGACAAAAAATCCATATAATGAATCAGTACCACCTCCAGTTATCCCTAAATTGACAATTAAGCCACCAAAGGGAGTAATTCATAAATCGAAATATAATCCTCGAGCAAGAGCTGCACAAAATTATAATATAGTTGAAGATTTGGCTCAATCCCCTTCAACTATGTCTGCTCTTGAGGTATTACAAAATTGTCCCTCCCATAAGCAGGCTTTATTGTCGGCCATTGGTGGAATTGATCCAATTGATTCTAATCTTGTCGTCTTTAATCATATGGGCTATGTGCCGCAACTACCAGCAGAATTGGAATTCTCCATACAAGTAAATTTTCTCAATCACCTTGTTCATCATACTATTACTGATGAGGGAGCATCTATGTGCATTATGTCTCTAAACTGTTGGAAGTCACTTGGCTCACCGCAATTATCGCAATCATCAACGACGTTGAAGGCTTTTGATGGAAGAACATATAAACCTTGTGGTATTATCAATAACCTGCAAGTTGAATTAGGGGGAAAAATAGTAAGTATTGATGTTGAGGTTGTTGACGGACACCTTGACTATAATATTTTACTCGGAAGACCATGGGTATATGCAATGACTGCAATTGTTTCTACATATTTTAGAATGGTTTCCTTTCCTCGTAAAGGTACTATTACAGTCATTAATCAATTATCCTTTTTTGCCTCCGCTTCGCAGGTAACTGGAAGCATTCCGTATATTCACTTACCCCAAATAGAAATCCAGAACATTGGTGTAGGACTCTTAAAGGATTCCACTCTTATGGGAACCTTTGCATTATCGCCGCCAGTGACGTCGATAGAAATTGCAAGCATAGAGACCTGCTACATGATCTCTTCCACTCCATCTGGCTTAAGGAAGAGTACGGGTGTTTCTGATTTTTCTACATTGGATGATGTTTTACCGCTTAGCCCTATTGAGCTAAAATAACAATCAATCTATTTGGCTTGGGAGACAAATCTGAAATCAGCGTCGCCATGTGTTTGGGTTGATCGTTCATTAGATTTTGGTACTCCATCTGATCCATGGGAAGAAGGAGAACCATGGGAAGATTATCATCATCGTTCCCATCTTCCAGATTATGAAGAAAATAATCTTAGTGAACTATATCACCCATCCATTCAAAATTTCTTTTCGAATTCTTTTCCAATTAATGCAATCGATTATGAGTGAAACTTATCAAATATTGAAGAAACGGTTTCTATCGATATTTCAACCAAACCTGGCATTGTAGAAAATATTCATGTCGGTGTATCTTGTTCTCCATCAGAAATTGATTCATATCGCTCTCTTTTTTGTGAATTTCGTGACATATTTTCTTGGTCTTACGAGGAAATTCCAGGCATAGATACTAGTATAGTTGAACACACTATTAATATGTATTCTGATGTCAAACCAGTGTGTCAACGGATTTGTCTTGTTCATCCGAAGAAAGCCACTGCCATCAAAACAGAAGTTGAAATTTTTTTGCGTGCTGGTTTCATTTACCCTGTTCCGCTAACTGAGTGGGTTTCCAATATCGTTCCTGTTATGAAAAAACAAGGAACCATTAGAGTGTGCGTCGATTATCAGGATGTTAATCATGCTTGTCCAAAAGACAACTATCCTACACCCTTTATCAACCAGATTATTGACGATTGTGCTGGATGTGAAATATTTTCTTTTATGGATGGATTTTCCGGTTACAATCAAATCAATATCTACCCAGATGACCAACATAATACATCATTCATTTGTCCCTGGGGAACATTCGCATATTAGAAACTTTCGTTTGGTTTAAATAATGATGGGGCAACTTTTCAGAGTGCAATGGATTATGCTTTCAATGAAATCAAACACATTGTTCAACCATATCTAGATGATTTACCAGCGCATTCATGAAAACAGACTGATCACCCGATGCATTTGAGAGCCATTTTATTACGATGCCGACACTACAAGATATGCCTCAATCCACACAAATGTGTGTTTTGTGTTGGTTTTGGTCGTTTGCTTGGATTCGTAGTCTCAAAAGAAGGAATTTGAATAGATCCACTAAAGGTTTAGGCCATTCTTGATTTGCTTGCACCCTCAAACTTACTCCAGATACAAAAACTTCAAGGAAAGGCTAACTTCCTAAGAAGGTTCATTCCAAACTATGCCGAAATGGCTAAAAGATTTACTTGATTATTGAAAAAGGGGGTTCCCTTCCATTGGGACCAAGTTGTGCAAGATTCTTTTGATGCTGTCAAGGACCATCTTGTTCGAGCGTCATTAATGTATCCTCCAAATTATCAGAATGATTATTTCCTATATATCGCCGTGGCTGAGACGACTATCGCTACGATTTTAGTCCAAGTAGAAGATGGAATTGAACATCTGATCTATTATTTGAGTCGTAATCTCAATGATACAGAAGTTAAGTACTCATACGTGGAAAAGCTTGTCTTGGAAGCTGTTCAAGCTATCCAAAGATTTCGCCATTATATCCTGCTCCGAAAAACAACAATAGTTTCAGATTGCAACCCCATGACTTACATCTTATCATGTCAATTACTGGGGGGAAAATATTCAAAATGGATTGTCATTTTGCAGGAATTTGATTTAGAATTCATCAAATCCAAGTCAAAGAAGTCTTTAGTTTTGGCTGAGCTTCTATGTGACCTTCCCTGTGATAGTACTGCAACTACGTCGGAACCATCTATTCCAGACGAGTCTCTGTTTCTAATCGGATCATCTAATCCTTGCTATGTGGATTTCATCATTTATCTCCAAACCCAAACTTTTTCGACCTAATACCTCTCGCTCTGATCAGCGATATATTCGATACCAAGCAAAATATTATCTGATCGTCGACGATACACTTTATCGTCATGGTGTCGATACCATTTTAAGGAGGTGCCTCACTCATGAGGAGGCCGAAAAAGTGTTAAATGATTTTCATGGTGGGGCTTGTGGTGGACATTTATCTGGTTATGCTACTGCACAGAAGATAGTTCATGTCGGTTAATTTTGGCCCACTATTTTTTGAGATTGCATCCTCGCAGTCAAAAGTTGTCATGCATGCCAGATTTATGACCATAAAATCTGCAAATCGCCAGCGCAAATGCATCCTATTGTCTCTGTTGGAACTTTTATGAAATGGGGTATCGATTTCATGACATGTAACCCTCCTTCGTCTAGGAGGCACGGTTATATTATTGTCACAGTCGACCTTTTTACCAAATGGGTCGAAGAAATGCCTACATTCAACAACACAGGACAAACAACGACATTTTTTTTCTTCAACCATGTTATTGCATGGTTTGGGGTCCCACATGCTATAGTTACGGATCATGGGAAGCATTTTCGCAACCATATGATGTCTAAATTGACAGCCAAGTTAGGATTGTCCCATGATAATTCTACTCCTTATTATCCACAATCGAATGGACAAGTTGAGGCTATTAAAAAAATTCTTAAATTAATGCTTCAACGAATGATAGGAGTCCGTAAAAGGAACTGGCACTTGATCCTGTACTCCGCCTTGTGGGCGTATCGAACCTCAGTGAGAAATGCTACCAGATTTACTCCTTTTCAATTGGTGTATGGTCTGGAAGCTATCTTACCAATCCAATGCGAAATATCATTGTTAAAACTCGCGATAGACTTGTTACTTGACATCTCTGAAGAAGCAACACGTCTCCTTAACATAATCCATCTAGATGAAATGCGTCGTGAAGCCCAATTGGCCAACGAAGTGCATAAGAGATGTATAAAGGCACAATACGAAAAAAATTTCTAGCCTCGCATCTACTCAGAGGGCGACTTGGTCCTTCTTTACAACCAGGAAGCTGATGTAATTGGTACAGGGAAATTTGAGCTGTTATGGCATGGCCCCTACATTGTCAAAAGAGTTCTTGCTAAAGGTGCATATGAGTTAGTTGATTACGATGGAATTCTATTGGCACAACCTAGAAATGGGTTGTATCTTAAACGTTACTATGCTTAATCATGAGTGTAGTAATTTTTTTATTATATTGTTTATATGCTGTTGATTTGCATTCACTATCTTAATTTGTTTTTTAGAGTTTTCTTGATGTTAGTAATCCGCTTTACATTTTATGGCAGATGTCTGAACCTTTAGAACCATTTGTTGGATATGTTGATGGTGCTAGTCGTAGTACGCAGAATCTATCCTCTGCAGCGTGGGCCATTTTCGCTTCGAACGACGAGTTAGTGAGTTTTCAAGGGATTTGTATTGGTAGATCGATGAACAATATCGCTGAGTATAGCGCGTTGATCGAACTTCTCTCTAATGCCATTTCATTTGGTATTAACCACATAATCATAAGGTTAGACTCAAAACTCGTGGTATTACAACTTACTAGTGTTTATACTGTTAGAAATCCATCACTTCTTAGATTGTTCCTAAGAGTTCAACTTTTGGAAAGACATTTTGATTTTGTTAAATATAAACACATTTCCATAAATCTGAACACTTTAACTAATTCATTAACTAATCAAGTTTTAGATAGACATTTGTGTCATAGGTACAGAAAACATTCACATCATTGAATAAGATTGCGCATTAAACATAGAAAAAAATATGAAAACATATAGATAGATAGTTATAGGTTTTTTACAAAATTTGTGCCCAAGACATGTTGGTCATCTGACCTCAAAATGTATGCAAAATGTCATAATTAAACTAGGGGTGCTCATGATATCACACTATAGATCTAGCAATCCTACGGAGCAACCGCATCCAACGGTTAGGAACCCCAATTGTGTGTTGCTGCACTCACATGGGAAGCTCTTCGATCCGGAAATTCGGAATCCCGAAGGTTAACCCCTCTATGTGCTGCTAGAGCTCGGCAAGCGTCTCAGCCATATCAAGGTCCTGAAGAATTTCTCTCCCGACATCCCTCTCTGCTGGAGCATTTGCTTCGCGCTCTAGTTCCTCTACTGGTTGAATGCGACCAATATCTGCATTACATTAAAACATTTTGTTTAGTCTTGGAAATAAATCAAAAAAAAATTTTTTTTTGTATAAACCTTATAAAAAGAAAAAAACATGGTCAAATCAATCTTACCTATTGCACCCCACTGAGCACCTTCTGGTAAAACTAGATCTGGATCTCCTCGGAAGTCGACGCCTGCATATGCATACTCATAGATGGTGATGATCTATCGCCTGAACTAGGCGAAGAATGCAATCAAGAACACAATGGTTGATTGGCCTGAATGCCGACCCATGAGTTCTATCCATCTCTGGATTCGAGGATCTATAGGACTAGATATATCCAATGTTACATGTTGTGGCTGCATCAGTGGAATCCGTTCCAAAGCGAAGGAGATAAGGATTGAACCATAAATGAAATTTTTCTTCCTTCCTCCCTTTGATTTATTTAGTTGTTCCTTTATTTGAGATAGAACAGCTTCAGACTAGTTGAAAACTGTTGGCTCTAAGCATTCCAATGCATACTGTATATACGATCTGTTTGCCACATGGAGTGTAACGGTGCCAGATAGTTTCGCAATCGTGAATAGGATGGTTCTCAAAGGAAAATCCCTGAAATCACAGATGTTTATTTTTCCATTTTTCCTAGGTTCTGACCATGGATAGCAATACTTCATAACATAATCCCTCACTGTTTCTCCTCCAACGGTAGATCCTGTGAGTGAAATGGGCAAACCTCTCCTTCACAAATCTGTGAGAAAATACACATCCTCAACTGTTATGGACAACACTTGATTTTTTTATGTCAAATGCATCTATCGCTGGATCCCATGTTCGAACAAGGAAATCCAAGAGTTCTATCTGTTGCCTCATTCCCGACAATTTGAAGTACTTAAGCAACCCGCAATCCCTTAAAGCTCTTACAGTACCCAGATCATTCAAGGAAATCGTATCTTGTTCTTCATGTTCTCTTTCTCTCCATGTAATCGTCATTATTATCCAATGGAAACTTGAAAATCAACCACAAGATCCATTAGATACCATTCATTTCAAAAAACTAGGCAAATTTTGAGCGCATCTTGAAAATCAAAAACTTGAACTGTGCCCAACGCACTCCCTAGGTTGAGACAGTGCATTGCATATGCAGGTACTCTTCACTGTACCTACTATGCAACACAGGTTTCGATATACAAGGGTGCGTTGCCCTCATTTTGGGCAAAATTTACCCTAGGGGCCTCAAAACCCTAAAAATTTGCAAAGAATGGAAATGAAATGACTACTGAAAGAAATAGGAGGTTTTTACTACTGACCTGGATCAGACGACGATGAAATCCGTCCACAAAAATGACCACAATCAACGACTGAAGTTCGGGGGAAAAATCAGGTTTAGAGCTCCAAAATGCAAATGGTAACTATGGAATGGTAAAAATAAATAGTGAAACTGCTTTATATAGTCATTTAATTATTTGCAAGTTAAATTTATTGCTATGACTATGGTTTTAGTATGTTTTTTTATCATGAAACAGGTATTTTTAATCCATTTGATGTTTTTCTGAACATGAAATACAACCGACGAATATATTAGTCGTGTAGATTTATTTCAAAGAAGGACTTGACCACAAAGCATACTTTTTCTCCTTATTTTGAGTTTTGTTAAAAACGAAAAAGGATTTGAAGCGCACTTTTATCTCTTTTTCAAGCTTCGATAACAGCGAAAAAGGAACCCTTGGAGTCTTATTTTAGCTCTTTTCAGACTCCGATAATGTGAAAATATTTCCAAGCACTTGTCATTTCGAACTCGTTAAAGTAAATGAATTGATATCTACTCAGTATAAGTTTAACCATTTTTCGGACTGAGATGGATTATTTACGAAAAAGGAATACCTTGGTTAAACATGACCAAAGAGGTTCTTTTAGGTATTATTTTACACTTTTTCGGATCTGAGAGACAAATTTACAAAAAAGTACTTTTGGAGTCCTCTTTTGTCCTCTTTTTTAGACTCTCTAAACATGAAAAAGAACTGGGCTGTCACTGTCGTTAAGCTCGTTAAAACATAAAATAACGACGGGCTTGTCAATCATGGCAAGAATTGAGTTTCATTCATCGCTAGACTCGTGAAATTATTAAATAGTGATACTTCATTCTTTATTCGCCCGAAGGGTTGAATTATAGATCAAGCAAATGTTATCCTCCTCAAGCTTGTTAAAAAATAAAGAGGTACTGGTCGACAAATGACCGAGGATAATTTAGGAAAAGCAAGCAAAGTTTATTTTTGGTAGCAAGTCGCTCTTGAACATGACACTTATTTCACTCCATGTCCGTGACTGTTTGGGTTGGGTAATCATCTTGACGATTCATTCACACCTATGGTTCATCATACCTTCACTTCGGTTTTGGGTCAATGCTGCCAACTCATCACAGTGTCACCGATATGTTTAAGAGAAGTCATCCAATGATTTAGAACTCATCCATCTGAAATACTCATAAACCTTCATTTTCATGACCATCATCCCTGACAATTGATATATCAAGTCATACCCTTGTCTCCGAAATCAGTAACTCCAATTTTGCAATAGGGTGACTTCCTGCCGACTACAAATCAATATCCAGGAATTTCATTTAGAAACATCAGATTCCAGTACCATGAGGCTTGTTACAACATCGACAAGATCCTCGCTTCCAGACTTTTGAACGAAATATTTTGTTTGGCGTTCAACATCAAATCATCTATTCATGCCTTACGAAATGTACTGTAGTATCTTGAGGGATTTTTTCATTAATGGTGGCTGTCTCGCATTTGTTAACAAATTTCATTATTGGCTGGTAATCAAATGATGCCTTTCCATGTTCGACAAAAAATCATATATTCACATGGCTAGACTTGTACCCGAATGATCGAGTGAATGAGATAAGAAGACCCCGGATCTAGTTTCAGCCATCCGGGCTATGATTTCAGGATTGTTGTACACATCATCTGTACGGTGACCTTACATACAGATTGTCATCCAAACATGGGGCCTATATTTGTAGGTGATGTCTGCATCCGAGCAACATTCCAATGTAGACAACTTTCTGAATTATGTACATGTTATTAGATTGTTTTATGTGCTGACTATGGGAATGCCTACCCTCAGCAATTATGATCAATAGATGATTTACCAAGATGTAATTTATTGTAAGATTGATGTAAGTGATTGTTCCGCTTTGTTTCCAGGCTCATCACAGTGTAAAGCATCTCAATCAAATGTTCTTATTATTTGGATCTCATGCTTTAGGGGGAAATTGTTATAGGTCAATTTGGGCACCATTCCCAATGACCTGGTTAACTGGGCATCATCTCCAGGATCGATGATCAAAGGGTCTATCATTCCCTATCATCTCACTTTCTATATGCCCTAAGACAGGAAACAACATGAATCAAACGAATGAATTTCATCAAAGCAAGGCTTTTCCATGGTTTGAAGCTTATTATTAAACATGTGGAAGCTCACCAACACAGGCTCTAAAGGGCCTAAGTGCGTTGCATATGCAGGTAGCCCCATTCAAGGCTTCTATGCAAAGCACTTCCCGACATTCAAAGGTGCATTGATCACATTGGGAGAAAAATTATCATTGTTCCGAAATCTCCACTTGGCTAGTGTTTTCTAGAAGGGTTCACATGTGTCATGCTTCAGATCCAAGTGGCCATTTGACATCTACATGACTGGAAAACATGTCTTGCCTATTTTTGGAATGAAATTTATTTCAAAACAACCTATAGTTCATCTATAAATCTAACACAGATCTAAGTGTTCAGGGAGGAAGAATTTGAGTAGAGAAATGCTGGAGAATTTTCAATAGAGAGTGATTTGTGGAGCTGCTGCTGGAGATACTTATGCTGTGATGAGACTTGGGAAATTTGCTGGAAGGTTACAATGAATCAGTCACTAGGTTGTAACCTCTCCTTCTATCATCAATAAAGAGTACTTCCTGTTTTTCCCTACATGCATCCATGTTTACTTTTATTTTCCATGTTGTAAGATCTTGGTTGTTGAATGTAGTTTATGGTTAACTGATTTGGCTAAATAACTTGAATATATATCTATATTATTGCATATTCTACTGTTTCAGTGCTCTTTCTTGCAGGAAGCATTTAGTTATTTGAAACCACTTGAAGTTGAGGATGTAGTGTAAGCGACAGAAAGGAGCCATTTGGAAGAGACTGAAACAAGTAAGCATCCAATCCTCTCTGAGTATCTGTTCTGAGTTAGGAAAAAAGGTAGTGAAGTATTTCACTTGTTGTTCTAGATTAGACACCAGTCTAGGGAAGCGTAGTTTATCTGTAGATTACAATTCTGGCCCAACAAATCCATTCTAAAGCAGCCCATAACTATAAAATTATGGATGATTTAGCCCAATATCCCGCTTCGATGTAAGCTTTGGAGGCATCTTTGGAGGTATTACAATCATTCCCCAAGAAAAATAAAGCCTTACTTTCCGCGTTAGGCGCCATCGACTATACCGATTAACGCCTAATGGTTTTCGATTTAGATAAAGCCACCCCTAGGCTTCCTTTGATGGTCACCTTCCAGATACTGGTGTCAGTCCAAAACATCATCATTCACATTGTATAATTGATGAGGGTGCATCCACATGCATCATGTCAAAGAATGTTTGGCAGAAGTTAGGGTCTCCTGAACTAAAGCTATCAGACATCACACTCAGAGCATACGACGGGCGCCCATCTGCTCTCGTCGGTCTCTACCAAAATTTCCAGGTCTTCTTGGCTAGAAAGACGATCCTTATAGTTATTGAAGTCTTGGATGCTCAACTAGATTAAAATATACTCCTTGTTTAGAGTTATGTGTATTCCATGTCAGGAATAGCCTCCTCTGTCTTCCGAACCATGATGTTACCCCATGAAGATTGCATCATTACTGTTGACCAATTGACATACCACAACGAGCGATCCCTAAAAAATGCTGATATCATTCTACCCTATGTAGATATATCTACTGAGATGCTTACACGATACCACAAATATGGCCCCGACTAGTTCAAATTGTCGTTGATCCTTGGGTCATTTCTAGGAGATACCCTTGTTATATCAAAATCATCATCTGATATCACAGAGGCTACGGTATGCATGATGTCTACATCAAGCACCGAAGCCATCAAGGAGACGGAGACAAGAAGTAATGACATTGAGACCTCAGCCATGACAACCTCTCTAGGCTACGCCGCCTCCCAAAATCCTTTCCTCTACCCCCCATCTGGTTTTGTGTCACAACAAGTCTTGGCCACAGTGGTGTTTCCAAAATTATCATTTGCAATTCTAGTTTGGTACCTGGTGCCACCTACCACGATGAGAGTCACAAACGTCACCTCTATAGGGTTAATCCCCCTCAGTCTTGAGTAGGCCACATTTGTTAAGGATACTGTCACATCCATCCCATCAAAGGATTTTTCCATTGAAAAATCGATTGTTATGACCAAGAAAACTAGGAAAAAAGGGAAGAAGGTAGAAAATCCCACCATTCAACGAGAATTACAACCTTGCGCCATATGCGACATAGTAGGCCACCCTACGCACATATGCCCAGAGCTGGACGAGCTAAAACCACTCATCTCTATAGTAAATATTGTGGCAACAAGTTCCCATAAAAAGGAACTAGCCACCAAAAATCAAGGCAAAGCATTGCGTACCAACCATGCATGCACTATATGTGGATATTATGGGCATTACACCCATAATTTCCCAGAAATTCTGCAATACATGGACACCTTACATGCCATTGAGCAATCCTATTAAGAGGATCCCTCCATCCGGTCAACTGGAGAAGAACCTCATGTCATTTTATACCTGCAGGAGGCATGAAAGTCAATAGAAAGACTCCTGTTCATCCCCCCTCCCCCTATCGAGCGTTGTGAACTTTGTGACGAACATGACCATTTCATCGCAAAATGTGCAGCACTGGAATTTTTTCAACGATGGTACCCAGTTCATGTAGTATACCAGGCTGACCTTCTATCCATCCAACATTCGTGTCAGATATGTGGCACCAATCACCCATTACACCATTGTCACTATATCCCTAGATTCCGTGCAAAGCTAACTAGTTTATGCATGACCATAGTATGCCTCTCTCTTGAAGACAACTCTGATACTGAATCCATGGATAGCTCGACAACAAAAGAGGATGTGATGAGTAGATCCATCCTCTTCTTATCAGCTAAAAAGCAGCCAGTCAGAGAACCCTTAGTCACCCCCAACTGCCCTCCATGGAGAAGACCAACATGTGCGTTATGTAGCAAATGCAACCATGTGGTTACCACTTTCCCAGACCTAGAAGCTCTACGCCGCTGGTACCCGATCACGTCGCCGAATGAACAGGACGAGAACACCCGTGTAAGGCTTTTTTTCCTATTATATCAGGGCAACCACCATGAGCAGCGCTGTATGTATATCCCGTGAGTGCACCCACTAATTGACATAATACATTCATTAGAAACACACCGTCAGGATATCATCAATCTAGAGCTTAGAATCCATAATGGAAGGCATATCTCCCCCAGGCATCTTACCCCATTTCCACATTGACACATCAGGCAAGTTAGAAAGGCACATCTACCTAGCACAACCCATGTACAGACTAGGCCGATATGCAGACTATGCGACAAAATCAACCACCAGGTCAACCAGTGCAAAGAACTAAAGCACCTCACGAACAACTTTCACATGGTCTCCTCCCTCCTTCAGAGACACCTCTCTAACTAGGAGAAAATCTCACACTATTATTGTCAGATCTGCTCACATTTTCACCATACTATGAAATGTGAACACCTCCCCAAGCTTCGAGCGGTGAGAGCAGCATTAAGTCTACACTCCCCAAAAGATTTAGACATACCCAAGCCAAAAACTCGGAAATGGCAGTAGAGGACCATCTCCCTTACACCTAATCCCTTCCGAGCATCCACTTCAGTGATGAAGAGTAGTGTTGGTTCCCACACAATCTACTCAGTTGGCACAGTGGTGTCATGCACCATTTGCACGGGCCATAACCATGAACCAGAGACATGCCCATTAATGGAAACATTCATGCACCTCTGCAATAGGCACAACTTCCAACACACGAAGAGTGCTCAGCCTAATGAAGAATATAACATTGCTCTCACGCAAGCTCCCATGATGGAAATTCCTCCCCCACCAAACACTGACGACACGATACACTATATATGATTCATATAATCATGTATTAGAACCATGACTCAGGTTTTCTGCTCATCAGTCATAGGTTTCGAGTCAGCTGCAACTACGAGAGTAGTTGTAACAACAACGGTGCAAGCCCAATCCATATGAACCCTGTCGATCGTGTCTAGTTCCACCACATCGATGATGGAACCCTTTTCATGTCTATCGACCAGATCCAATAGGACTAAACCTCTTCCTCACGACATTGCACAGACTCAATCCCCCTTAGGATCCTTATTTCATTCAGATGAGGACATCCTTGAGGCCATGACAAAGCCATATTATCCATGGGATGAAATGCATCACCGCTCGTTTTTTCTCCCTAGAAAAACATTTAGCCCTGACAAGATAGGAAAAGAAGAGATTTATGCGATTGAATCAAAAGATTTCGTTCCATCAGGGAAAGTTGATTGGTTCAAAAATCCCATTCCAGCGCCCGACGTGTTTGAAGAAGGGAACATGTCAAACATTTCACCTACCATCAAGGTGAATATATCTCAAAATCCTGAAAAAGTCGAAGAAATCTCACTGGGGGCAACATGTTCACCCTAAGAGATAACCTATTACACCCACTTCCTGCAAGAGTATCAAGATATCTTTGTATGGTATTACTCGGAGATGCTTGGACTTAGTCCCACTATTGTAGATTACCATATTGACACCTAGCCTGACATACCACCAATACGCTAGAAATAGCATCAACTGCACCCATCCAAGGCAAAAGCAATAAAACGAGAAATTGAAAAGCTTCAAAAAGCCGAGTTTATCTACCCCATCACTTACACGTCTTGGGTTTCCAACCCTATTCTCGTCATGAAAAAACAGGGCACCATATGCGTTTGCACCGATTTTCGCGATTTTAACAAAGCATGTCCCAAGGACAATTACCCTACCCCATTCATCGAACAAGTCATCAATTCTTGTGCAGGTCATAAGGCCCTCTCCTTTATGGATGGCTTCTCCGAGTATAATCAAATTCAAATCCATCACACCGACCGATACAAGACTGCGTTCACAACCCCTTGGGGCACATTCGCATACTGGGTAATGCCATTTGGATTAAGTAACGTTGGAGCCACCTTCTAGAGGGCCATGAATTATATCTTTCATGAATTTTCACACCTTATCCTCACCTACTTGGACGACCTCACCATCTGATCCAAGAAGCGATCAGACCACCTCGAGGATCTGCGACTAGTATTCCAACGAAGCCAGTAATACAACCTACATTTGAAACCCCTCAAGTGCGTATTTTGTGTCACAACAGGAATAATTTTAGGTTTTATTATATCCCAGCAAGGAATTAGAGTGGACCCCCTCAAGGTCCAAGATATCAAAGAGGTACTTCCACCTCAAACCCTCAAGCAACTACAAAGCTTGCAGGGAAAGGACACCTTTCTGAGACGTTTCATCCTAGATTACGCCACTCGCGCTCAAGGATTCCTGTGTCACCTTCATCAAGACATCCCATTAAAATGGGACAACCAAGCCCAACAAGCATTTGACGCGCTTAAAGACACGTTTTTTTTAGCACCGCTGATCAGTCCCCCAGACTACAACAAAGACTACATCCTGTATCTCTCAACATCCGAGACCTCTTTGGCCGAAGTATTGATCCAGGAGGGCCCAGATGGGAAGGAGCACATAATATATTACTTTAGAAAAACCTTATCAGGCCCTACATTAAGATATGAGGCCAAACAAAATACTTCCCTAGCACTAATTCACACAGTCCAAAAACTTCGCCACTAAATCATCTTAAATACCACAAAAGTCGTCACAGATATTAATCCCATCAAATATCTACTCACATGTCATTTAATGAACCACAAACCCGCTGGATATTCATTATGCAAGAATACGACTTATAGTTTCGCTCCCCTAAGAGAAAAAAGGAATTAATCGTAGCAGAGCTCATTACAGACCTCCCAAGTCAGACCAAAGGATCACCAGTCAACGATTCACTACTGGACAAACATCTTTTCCTCGTAACAACTAATGATTCTTGGTACAGATATATCCTCCTCTTTTTACGAACCCAAAAGTTTAGACCCCATCTTACTTGTGACGACCATCGGTACATTCGCCACAGCCCCCCCCCGATACCTCCTTATGGGAGATTTCTTATACCGATGGGGCATCAACACCATATTACATCAATGCCTCACCCACGACCAAGCAAAAAAAGCCCTTAATGAGAAACAAATACATGATTTCTGTTTAACCATGTCATTGCCCGGTTCGATGTACCCAAGGAGTTAGTCTCCAACCATAGGAAATACTTCAAAAATGAAGTTTTCCAGGAGCTATCTCACAATATCGGATTCACACATGAATTTGCATCACCATACTACCCCCAATCCAATGGGCAGGTAGAGGCTGTGAACAAAGTACTCAAAAAAATGTTACAACGTATGGTGAATAAGCACAAAACAAACTGGCAGCACATGATTTTCTCCACCCTTTGGGCATACCGCACGACAGTGAAAACATCAACAGGGTTCACACCCTTCCAGCTCGTGTACGGGGCCAAAGTCGTGATTCTCATAGAATGCAAAATCCTGAATTTACACGCCACCATTGAACTCCTTGATGCTGCCTAGCCTCTAGAGAAATGCTTAGTACAACTAGAGTTCATCTACAAAGTCGACGACAGTCAGTCAAACACAACGAGGACCATAAGTAGCTGGTGAAAGCATCATTTGATCGCAACATCAAAACTCATTCATTTATCAAGGGAGAATTATTCCTCTGCTACGATGTCACAAAATAATCCCTAGGGCCAGGAAAGTTCGAAACCTTGTGGAAAGGACCCTACATCATAAAGCATTGTCTCCTAAAGGGGGCATACATATTGACAGAGCCAGAAGAAACATGCCTGAGCAACCCCATCCACGGTCTTTACTGCAAGTAAGTTTACCCATAAGGGCCAAGAGGGCTCAACCCTAGATTCAACGTACACACACCCAAACTTTAATTTTTGATCAAAGGCTTGTCATAAAAAACGCTCTAGTGTCACAAATGGATTTTCATCCCAACCATTAATTTGCATTCAATGATGGAGCATCACAATGGTCTCAAATTTTAGCAGTAGCCTCTTGGGTCATCTATCACCCTGACCGATCACTATTCTTCACCAATGGAGTGTGCATCGTTTAAAAAAAAAACAATCAAGAAGAATATGACGCCGTCATTGGGCTCATGTGTGACACCTTCAATCAAGGAATTCACCATTTTCATATCTACCTAGATTCCTAGTTAGTGGTGTCGCAGTTAAACCAAGAATTTGAGGTACGAGATTCACATCTCTTTAGAAAATACTTGCGTGCAAAAAGATTAAGACGTAAATTTATCACATTACATTCACACACGTGCCAAGAAATAAAAACCAGAGAGCATATCACATAGCTAACGATATCCTAAACTAGAATGTGCCTTGGATAAACCATCATACATAAAAACAAAAAACACAAAAACATAGATATCCATCAGCACAATAAATTATCCATAAACACATATCAACACAGGACACACCATATAGAGCCGCAAAAATGATCTCTCTCATATATATATATATATATATCAAAAAATGTCTGAGCACAAAGGAGGAGTCATGTATCTTGTTAGTATGAATCTTTCGTCGTAAAATATCACTTTAGCTACGCATAACAAATAGCCCTAACATCGATTATGGCTGCAAAATATCTTTAAGTCTGCTGCACAAATTCAGATCTAAGCACAAAAAGACATTAAGCAGATAAAATATAATATGGCTCCATGCATCCAATGGACAAGACAAGAACAATGTATAAAAAAAATCTTATATTATATTAAAGAATGGGGCACACGAGAGGAAAACAAGAAAGGTGTTTTCCAGTTCTCCTCAGTGGGATGGGTTCTTGGAAGTCCTCAGTGTTTCAGATCTAAAATTCCTCTCTCTTATTGGTGTAGAAAAACAAACATGGAACTCAATGGGAGTTCATAAAGCAAAATGGAAAATGGTGACCAAGAGTAGATCCAGAGTGATCTAATGCAATGAACGTGACTAATGAATGGGAAAACCCCCCCTATTTATAACAAAATATTGGGGCGGTCTAGAACTCGGTGCATGAATAAAATATTATTAATCGAATTCTAGAAGCACCCTTTAGGAATATTTTATTATATTTTTTGGAGGGAAAAGGGTTCTTGACTTGGGTCAATTCATTTATTTATAAATAATAAATAAATAAATGGTTTATTTATCATTTTAGGGAAGTGATGGGAATATAATTAAATAAATAATGGTTTATTTAATTATTTATGGATGATTTAGTCAAAGTTAACTAAGAATATTATTTAAATAATGATTTAAATAACTTATTCTTAGGGAATAATTAAATAAATAAGGATTTATTTAATTAAGTTCCTTATTTTGGGTTAAATATGACCAAGAAATATAAACAAATGAGTTATTTTATATGGTGAAAGCAATTTTACTTAGGGTAAAATTGGTCTTACATGGTGTACTTGGGTTCATCTAATAATAATAGGTTAGATGACCAAAAAATGGTGTAACATATTTGACTCATAAGTCAGCCAAAAATACATATGTGCAAGTTGATAAAAAATAAGGGAAGCATCCTCATAACAGGTGCTTTCCCTATGTACAAAAAGCCTCTAGGGCTATGCCCCTCTAGGTTGGGAACCTAGACCCATGGCTGCTCTTGGTAGCAACACTGGGGCATCTTTCAAGACTGAGGCTTCCACCCGACGCAAAGTTGGTCGATAGCCCCTCTCACGAGCCATCAACGTCTCCAACCAGACGTCGTCCAGATCATCAACAAACCCACGGGTAGGCATCCCATGGGTCAGGCAGTCCACTCGGCCCCACACATCGTCTAGATCATAGGCCTTAATCTATAGAGTTGCCATTTGATCTGTGACCTTTGCAACACGAGCCTCTGCCACCTTGGCGTGAGCCATCGACGTAGTGCACTAGGCATCATCTGAGATTCTACCCTCCCCAGAGGGGCTAGCCTTGTCGCTAGGAACTCCACCCTGAGGTTGTGCGAGGTCCCCTCCCGTTCCCCTAGCTGGGAGCAATACGCCTTGAGGCCTCCAGATCGGATTATGCCCCACCAACCGAGCCATAGGACAACCGACCCCGCCAACATCTGCAAGAGTAATAAAACTATGTCAATGTCATCATAATACATAGATAAATCATAAATACTCAAGTAAATGCAGAATAAAATGTGAAAAAACATACCTGCTGGACCACATGCATATCCCATAGGAAGACCCATGTCTGGGTCTCCACGAAAGTCCATCCCAGCATACGGGTAAGGCAGGAACATATGAGGATTGGCCTCAAACCAAGCCTCTGTAGTGGCATTCCAGTAACGCCCCACTCGTCCTCCATCATTGTGAGGCATCACGGGGGCCCACCTCCTCATATGAGGATCACGGGGGCCCACCTCCTCATATGAGGATCACGGGGACCCCTAGCAGGCACTACCATCACAAGCCTCAACAACACCACTCTCTCATACATGATGCTACACAATATGCTAGCATGCGTGAATAACTTAGATGCATCACAGACCTTCGAGAGCTGAGCCAACATGCCATCATAGCAGTGACGAGCAAAATCAAAGAAGTGTTCGGCCCTCAACTAGCGCAGAACACCGATCTATGGGCCCGACGCCAAATTGGGCGAGGATGACCCCGTCAATCACACAATTACCACCAGAGCACAACGCTTGGCCAGGTCAGTCACAGAGGCCATCTAAATACACTCCTTTGTGAGAGGCGACTTGCCACAATGGTTAGTTGAGAATCGCTGAAGATCCGTCCTCCCAGGGGGAAGTGGATAAGGGAGCATCTTGCCCTGAGGTAGTAGCCTGGTCACAAAATATATATCTGTCTCAGGATGGATAGCCAGATCGCACCCCCGCAACACCATAACCTTGTGCCGCCTCTTCCAACATCATATCAGGTAGCACAATAGACGATCCTGTGATCGCAAGAGGTCATTCGCCAAGAACTTGAGAAGATCCCATCTCGCCAACTGCTAGCGTGCATTGACAACATGTGCCACAAAGATCTGGAGGTTAGGCTAATCCCTCTCCCTCCACAACATCCTCTCATCAAAAGAGGCACACATCAGCAACATAAAAACATCCAAAAATTGAAAAATTTTCACAAATTTTTTCCGAATTTTTTTTTAGCTTGGTCACCACACCTGTTTCTAAAACATGCGTGCTTATACCTTGTACAAGCACGAGAAATGTGCGTTGAGATGTAAAAATTTTGCACAAAACCCTAGTTCTGTGTGAATTATTTCGTGCACCTGTTCCTTGATCATCGACGCAGTCATTGCCAGAAAAAGCTAGAGATCCGTACAAACCTACTTTGTATGGACACCTGCCTAGTCACACTAGAAAAATTAAAATGCAGGACGTCATGTGGCCTACCTAGCTCAAGAATTGCGAATCCTCGGTACTCAAGCTGACTGCAACGACAAGAAAAGCTTCATAGAAGCCTTTGACCTCTGAAACTCTCAAACACTCAAATGTCACAAATGAGCTGAAATGAGCCATATTGGCCTATATGTCGCCCTTTTCAGATTGTTTGGAGGACCATAAAGAGAGCTCAGAGGACCCAATCACAGAACCGAAAGAAACACAATGATTAACACCTCGTAACACCCAAAGGAGGCTCCACACATTCACACCTCCGAAAAAATATTTTTTTAGTACCAACAGGTATGCCCTCTCTTATCTTCTGTTCATTCAGCACATTTTTTCAATAATATTTGAATGAGAAGATGCATTCACTTGCGTATTTTGTTGCAAGTATTCTGCAAACCATCCATCATCCCATCATCTGAATGTTCTAGAGCAGGCATCATTGTACCCTCAACAAGATAGAGTCCTAGAAAAACTCTGCATATCTTGACATCATTTCTCCACAAGAAATTAACCATAGGTTCCAAACACCTGAACATGTTTATCATCTCCCCACCTTGCACACGATAAACATCCTTGTTCGTTGGTAGAGCCTCCCCCTTGCCATGGCTTCCATCACTCAAAGTAGATCGCACATCAGAAAAATTACGACGCCATGGCCATACCATTTCAGTTCAGGGAGCATTTCATGCCTATCCATCCACCATGCATCAATTCAATTTTTACCATATCAAAATAAAACCACTTTCCCAAACTACCATTTTTTGCAAGAATATCGAATACGTGCCACCGCGTCTCACATTTGGCCTACCATACCTCCATCAGCATAGCCCATCTACAATATTTTCATCCACTTCATCACCCCCCACACAAGAGGCCAACCAATTGGGCCCCCACCCTCACCAAAAACACCCTCCTCACATCGTCAGTGAGTGAGAATTTTCATGTTTTGGGCACCCGTCTCTGTGTTTTGTACAATCCAATCCCATTCTTTCATTCTTTTAGTAAGTGTACAAATACCTCAAATGGAGAACAAATCCCCCACTCATCCATCCATTTTTCTCCCATGGCAGCATTCCCTGGTCACCCTTGGTCAGAGATTCACACCTTTCATGCAAAGTGACCACGAAATTCATAACCAACATATACCCACCCTGGACGTCCTACCGACTCCAGGGATTCCCTCATCAGAAATAGTTATGACTGCTGCCAAGCTGCTATTTTATGCTCTGATCTTGGGCCACTGAGTTCCCATCATCAGTTTTCAGTCACCCCTCTCCATCATGCCTATGTTAAACCTATCAAATCCGAGAACCTGGTCCCTTACATCAGCAACTCTCTCATTCAGTTGAGGCTTCATTTTTGTCGACTTCAACTCACATTCTCCAAAAACGAAGCAGTACCTTGGATGGCTCCTTAGCACAATAGGGGCATTCTCGGGTGGCACTGTCGGGATCATCATTTCCCACAGATGTCATTGATCCTCCTGACATTCAACTACGACACAAGCTTTCATGTCAAGATGGTATCGTACTTTAAAACCATTTTACTTTGGACAAATTCGTCGAAGACCCATGCCATTATAAGCATCTCTATCAGCAATGCTTACACGGTAAGGTCCCAGTTATACACCCATGTGTACAATGAGAATTTATATGCCATACCAAGATTACACATGTGGGCACCACATTCCACCTATTTTCAAATAAAAAATTCCCCTGAGGGCATCAAAAATCGTCGTCATTAACCAAATCAGCAGATCACTACTGTACTAGTGACATAGATAGACCCTTTTTTCTGTCAGATATATTTTTTTAGCTAGCCAAAGCATAACGAGCATGGGACATGCCCGCCTTGTAGAAAAAATGTATTTATTGTATCATACTATTTCGTGCAGGGTTCCCACGGAACATGGTCACTCTTCTACCCACTATAAGGCCTTTCCAACCTTCAGCTGTACACGGTCTCTCTCTCTCTCCACATAGTACACAGAAAAGAAACTATAATGTATTTTGGCTATACAGTTCTTCCTAGACCTCACATTAGGGGGCAATTGTTATCACTAGAAAATTGGACAAGCAAACATGACATTATTTAATGTCCGATAGAAGGATTTATAGGGCTGAGGCACATTAGAGGATCTGAAAAATTTAAAAAATATCTAAGGTCAAGAAGAAAAATCAAATTGTGCACCAGATACTCAGGAAAAATGTGCCTTTGCATGACCTTCCCTCAAAAATCTACGCGGTCCTGGGAGTGGTGGAAGTCACTTTACGGGACCACTTTCCACACTCCAAGATATGATCCCACACTTGAGGCTGCCCAAGGACAACCACCTAAGCCACCTTGGGACCTCAAGGGAGCACACAAAGGAATCAACCCTCTCTCTTGGGTCACCATCCACCAGTGTACCAAGAGAGGGAAGGGGAATTTGAATTCATCTATAAAAGGCCACCAAGAGATGTGAAAAGGGAGAGCACATTGCTATGTTGACCAAATTGCCCATGAGAAATCCAGCAATGTGAAATCCAGAGTAGAAGTAGAGAGAGGATTCGGTTGTTGGCCATCCAACAACTTCAATCCTTTGGAGTAGAGAGAGGGACCCTACGAAAACAGCTAAAAGGTAAAAACGTCCTTGCACTGGGTCTTAGAACCCCATTGTTCTAAGGGCCCTTTGGCAAGAGTGTAAACGTAGTATCTTTCTTCCTAACAACAAGCAATAAGAGGGGACTTTGATTCCATCGTTAGTATTATTTTTATGTTTGAATCTTTATGAGATTTTGTGTTTATGTTTATTTTAGTTGTGTTTTCTCTCTATAGATGCATACTATACCATGATTTAGTGTGTTCAATATTTTATAACATGTCCACTAACCTGCTAACAAATTTTTTTTTCTACCTATGAAAAAAGCTTAGAGGCAACAACCACTCCCCCTAAGCACCAGTGGATTAGTACACTTGTGCACCAAAACCACAACCACAAAATCCTTAGAGAAAAAAAAAAAAAAAAAACGGATTATTCCTTGATTTCCCCCATGCATCCCCTCGACATGATGTTATTCTTCTATATCTGTGCCTCCTCGATTTGATTCCTGCACCTCTGTCATGCCCATCCCTCCTCCCTCTCCTATCTCGTGAATCTGTCTCCCTTCCCTCTCCGTACTCCCCCCTCCTTCAGCGCCCTACCTGCCTCTCCCATATCTACTTATTCCCGTCCCCTTTATTCTATTGCATTCATCCTTTATTCTCCCCTCGGCACAAAATATTGCTCCTCCTTTCAAGCTACCCTCCGACGCACCCTCCCTTCCCTTCTCGGAGCTCTTGCGCCCTCTTCCAGATCAACTCTTTACTCTCTTTGCAGCGTCCGACCCTCCCGGTATCTTCGGGCCTTCATCCATCCTGCCTCCCCTATGCCTCAACCCTTTTCCTCCCCTCCCCTCACTCCCTCTATTGTAGCTGTGTCCTCATTAATTTATGCTAGTTTTTGAAGTGAAGATGACCTCCACTACTCTGATATGCAAGCAAAAATGGAGTTGATTAAGGCACAACTCAAGATCACTCAGGAGAAGCATGCTGCAGACGTCAAATTCCTTGGATATCAAGCTTAATCCTTCTCAAAACAGTTGAGAGGAGTCAACAACCACTGTGCACATATACAAGAAGCTTTGGAAATCCTTTGATATATGATGGGAAAAAGAGCAACCCCAAGTTCAAGCTCCAACAATGCAAACAATACTAATCCGGACAACAATCTTGGTACTCCAGATAACGCCAACGGGCAGAAAAAAAATAGGAGCTAGTTCCTCCGCATCCCCTTTGCATGATCACGGGCTGCTATATTTTTATGTCTTATGTCTTTTAAATTTACTGTTATGTTGTTTCAGTTTGTTAGAATCTACAAAAAATCAGGTATAAAGCATAGTAGCAATAAACATTATCCAAGAGGTTGGGTTTTTTTCTTAACACCCCTCCATGGTATCTCTTTATGTAACTCAGATGTAATGGAGCTCTCGCTCCCCACTTTTTTTGGAATATAACCAACAACCAACTTTGTCAAAAAAAAATGATGCACTCTCAAGTGTCAGAGTTTATGAAAAAATCATTTTAAAGAAAGGCATGGATTGATATAAAATAAACAACGAATAAAATCTGAAAAATAAGAATTTTGTGTTGTTCATGGTTAAAACCTTGACATTGATTTCCAGATGTGTTTATTAATTCACTTGATGAGTGTTGAAAGCTCAAAGTGCCAACATAAAATGTTAAAAGATTAAAAAATGATATTAGAAAGAAAAATAAACTCAAACTGGGGAAAATGAAGAAAAATGAATTTATAATTCACATTAATGCTACAAACAATGATACAACATGACTCAGATTCATTTGCAAATAATTCCTTCCCACAAGTGTCAACAGAAATAATAAAATTGAAATTTTTATTAGCATTTGCTTGTGGGGATAGAAAAATTTTAGGCCCATGATCAGAAAAATAAATTTCATCATTGTAAGAATCATAAATAGGACTAGATTCTTGAATAATGAAATCATTAAAATAAATGGATGTTTGGGAATGATTCAATACTGGAGCAATTTTTGGATTGGTGTTTTCTTCATCTTTAAAAATGGATTGCCTTAAGTAATTGAGAATATGGGAATTAGAAAAAACCATTTCCGAATAGTGAAGAGATTCAATATTATCAGTGCTCGAGCCATAATCATAAATGATTTTATTAATATTCTTTTCCTCTGAATAAGATAAACCAGAATCAACAGAAAACTAGATGCATAATTAAGATAATTTTCAGGGTTGTTGAAATTAAGGGTAATTAAATCCTTTCAATCCCAATTAGAGATTATCAATAATTCATTACTAATAAAATTTGTGCCAAATGCTATTTTTTCTGAAGTTAAATTTGTGTGTAGAGGGACTATTGACTGATTAACAATTGAATTATTGTTGCTAAAAAGATCAGGATAGATAAAGAAATAAGAAGTTGAAGATATATACCTGACAATTTCTCTATTTTCAAAAGTTTGCTCATTTTCCAAGATGCACATTTGAGAGTCTTCCTTGTTTGAATTATTACAAATTTGGGATTGTTGATCAATGCTTTCCCCTATGCAAAAATCATATTCATTATCTTCGGAAGAATATTAAGAGAAACATATATTTGGTTCTCCACATTTTCTTGAGAATTGATACTTGGATGCTCTTGCGATGGATTATTATTTTCACCAGGAAAGCATTCATAATTAACTACTGCAATTTGTGTGTCACTAAATTTTTTGATTTGCATAGTTTATAGCTGATTGTTTTGTTGTTAATTTCTTGTTGAACTTGTAACACCTTGATTTACTATTTCAACAAAATTACCAAGATTTGGAGCAACAAAATTATCTTTATTTGGAGAAGTTTTGAGATCAACCTTTATAATTACGACAAAATTTTCAATATCAGTGCTATTTGTTTCAACGACATCTATTTCTTGCCGAAATTTTTGATTGGCAACATTAGCATTTTCAATTTTTATCATATCTGTATTATTAATTTGAACCATTGATTCTTCGGCAGAAATACACATGATTACAAAAGTTATATCTTTTTGTTCCTTGGAATTGTTAGAATTATAGGGAAGAAACACTAAATGTCTAAACCATCCTAATAGTTGAATTGGACACAAAACTTTGGTCTGAAATTGCATACAACTTAATTTAAATATAATAAAAAAATTGTCCAAAGACTCACCTTCCAATCTATGGAATGATTCTAACTAATCATGAACCTTTTCGCAGTCATACTCCTGAAAAGCGTGAAGTATTTGTTTGGAAATTCATCCCAACTATGTATAGAGGCAACTGGTAATGATTTGCACCAATATTTTTCCATTCCTGTCAAAGTAAGAGTGAAGATCCTGCAAATGACACCGTCAATACCAAAATTATTGCAATCTAAAATAAATCGAAGGAAATGATAAAAACAAAAGTCTTACCATTGAATTTTATTTTTTACAAGAGCCTTACTGCCTTTATTAGAGTGGTACCCGATTTAGGTATGGTAAAAAAAATCTAAATAGGTAATTTTGAAGGAGCCATTGCAAATAAGTAAACTTTAAATCACAAAAAATCCAAAAGATAGAAAGTCATTAGGCCCCCCTTCTAACATGAAAAATGTTGATGGCCCAAAATGACCCCATCAACATTGTAAGGGAGACTACCCTGATAAATCCCCAACTAAGCCCTTACCCATTTGATTTGGTGGTTCTGGTTGGTTAAAATGGGTCGAATCACCCCATTTATGTTGGCATTGATGTCAACAAGGTCATGGTCATGATTTTCATGTGCATATGGATGTGACTTGGTGGTCCTATTGGTTGGCATGGATGTATTGACAATGAGATGGTTGTGTTGGCATTGATGTCAACTCTTGATTTCGTGCACTTATGTCAACTTCATGATGTATATTGATGGACCATGGTCTGTGTCGGTATGTATTGGAATTGATGATTAGATCTACATATGATGGTGATGGTCAATGGCACACTAGTTGAGTTTTCAACTAGGTCTTCATCTAGGTATTCATGCTTATGCTTCACAGAGATGAATTATAGTGATGTGATGAATTCATGAGGTGCTGCAAAGATGTTTGCAGGTATGGCAAAGGTATTGGAGCTTGTGGAGATGATTGATGGAGAGTGGAGGACTTGTTGTCATACTTACCAACCTTGTTTATTGGCCCTTCTAGGTCAACTTGATAGTGACACTTGGGAGGCTTGTCTAGTATACTTATAGAGGTGTCAGAGGCCATGTAAGAGGTATGGAGGCTAGTATAGATGCAGGGGAAGGTGATGACATAGTTGATAGATATTCTGAGATGAAGGAATTATGGTTTCCCTCATTTCTAGCCATAGTCACAGGCACATAAGGCTATGGGAGCGGCTGGAATCCCATACTTGCTGGCAGAGCAGTGTTAAGGGAGTGGTTATGGATTCAAGTTGCCAAAGTTGCATGCAAAAAGTGTCAAGTGAGAAACTACGATATTTCACGAGATTTCCTCTACATTGCTCGCACTTCTCGGAAGTTAATTAGTTTGGAAATTCCGAGAGGCTTCCAGAATAAGTGAAAAAGGTTGAAAATGGTTTGAAAAGTTCCTCTCATGATGTGAACACATTTAGCGCACTAGTAGTGACCTTATTGGACTGATTTGGTCTAATTTGTGCACCTTTGATCATAGCCCCAAGCTCAACTTCTCCCTACATGTTTTATATACTTGATCTCGGAGTTATGTGATGGTTGATTGTGAATTGGAGGTATGTGTATGTGAGTGAGAAGGTTGAAAAGAAGTAGTGTATGCTTCAAATCTAGTGGAGAGCATAGATACTTCTGTCTATGAGAGATAGTGATTGAATAGTTAGAAAATATGAAGCATGATTCATAGTAGATCCGATTGATGTTGCTGTAGTAGAGTTTTTTTGGAGGGGTTTTATATGTTGCTGGGTAGAAGTTTTTGATAGTGATTCTTACACTTGTTTTGTAGGAGCTACTGATGCATGGATGACAAAGCCATGTGTATTATGATGTTATTTGTATTATGAAACATCATATTGTTGTGAGGATATGATTGTATTCAGATTTATGTGGCCACAATATTTACTATTTTGGAGAGCAAACTATTGTTGTGCTCATAATTTATTTAATGATGAGATATTGCTGCTGAGAGCATGCATGTAGAGTTGATTTCTTGTTGACCATAGTGTCTTGGAATCCACTTTGAAAATATATGAAATGAGGTCTGCATGGTGATCAGGAGCAGTGAATTCATGGAGGTGGATTAGTGATAGTGGAGCTTCAATTACAGGAAGAAGTTTCTCAATCCAATGGTGGTTGGATCGACTGATCGTGCTGGCCTTCAGTGGATGGTAGTCCATATAGATCCATAGATAATAGATTATTTTGAGTTGATCTAGTAGTATCAAGTCTCCTAGCCAATTGGAGTTGGCATTATGTATATGAGGTTGAGTCTCCATGCTAATGGGAGTCAACACACTATGTAAAATATTGATTACTTGATTAATAGAAATTAAGATCAGAGCAACAAAAAAAAGGGTGGTTTTTATCCCAGAAGGGTTTCCACCATAAATATTGTGTCTCATGTGTGATTGATGTGATTGTGTGCATGTTTATTGTTTATTATTTCTTATAGTTTCAATTATATTAATATGATGCACATGCTATGATGGTTAAAAAATTGTTGCTAACATATGTGTGATTTAGTTAAAGTAATAAAAGGAAAAGATCGTACATAGATCACACTAATGATTCAACCCCCCCTCTCAGTAGTTCTCAAAGGTTTCCAACAATTTGTATGAGAGTGAGGCTCTTGGTTGTAGCTTGATCGCTGGAGACTAGTTTTGAGGTTTTTTTTTTCTTATTCAGAATGGGCAAGAGCAAGAGCAATCAATTTTAAAAAATAAATGGCCTTCAAAATAAGGAAGCTTAGTCACACAAATCTCATCTTCCTAGTGCAACTAGTTCAACAAATAAAATGCATAAATAAGAAGATCAAGAACCAAAGGTATTGCAACAAAATGAATCCAAAGGTATAATTGTTAATGAGTTTATTTTAAGCTACAACTTTGAGGATTCAAATTTTGATCATGTTGCATTGCCTAGTAAAGATGAGAATAATTTTAAAAGTATTGGAGATTAGATTTCAAGACTAACAACTGCATGCAAGGAACACTAAAAACTATTGTAGATTTGTGATGATAAGGAGGCCAAACTCAAGGAGGATATTATGAGCTTAAAAGTTAAGATGACAAAATTTGAAAGAGTTGAGGAAGCCATGAGGAAGCAGTCCAAAGAGAAGGAATATGAATGTGAGAAATTAGAAGCTGAAGTGGTTTCCTTGAGAAAGAAGTGAAATATGGAGAAGAGAAGAACAACCTTGGATAATTTGCTCGATATCCAAAGATCGCCATTAGATAAATCTAGTCTTGGATTTAATAAGGGTGATTCTAGTTTGCATTTAGGTAAAAACACCAAAGAAGAACCTAAGAAACCTCTTGCAAACAATTCTAGCAGCAAAAGTGTGATCCAAGGAAACAAGAATCAAATCCATCAGCCAATTAGCAAGCATAACCAATAGCCAATCAAGAAGAAAAAAAAACAGCAAAGAAGAAAGTCTCAAGGAGCACCTATATTCATAAGACCCTTTGCTCCTAGAGATAATCGTGGCAGATCTATAAGATTTCAAAGGAATCAAATTCCTTGTGTTCATTTTGTGCTTAATGTAGAATGTTACAATTTTCACAAATTGGGGCATATTGCATCAAATTGCTGGAGCAGATCATATAGACAATATCAACAGATATTCCAACAATTCCAGTGGCTAAGAAGGATGAACAACATGTATACTTGTGATTTTTATGGTTATTGATACTCATGTCACTTTTTTGGCCATAAGACATTTGATTGTAGATATAACTAGTGGAGGAGAAGCACATTGCATGCACGGTCTAGATCTGGCATGAGAATTAGAAGAGTTGATCCTCTTAGCCATATGGAGTTCTATATTTTCCATAGATTTGGCCATATGGCAAGAGATTGTTTGTTGTCCCGTTACTTAAAACAAAACCATCAAAGGCAGAAAAAAAAGAGAGGATTTAGCCCAAAATAAGTGAAGCAAGGAACGAAGAAAGAGAAGAAAGAGAGAAAGCAGATCAAGGAAGAGAGAAGTATCCAAAGATCGCATGGAGAAAGAAGGAGCAACAAATATTCAAGTATTGAAGAGCATTTGATCTGAAAATGTGTGAACAAAATATTTCTTATACAGAGATAGATAGTAGGGGCTTTTACTGGTTATTTCACCTTTACTAGAAAGGATGAAACCAGAAGCTTCTGGCCCTCTTACTGGCTCTGCCTAAAGAAATATGAATTTAACACTAAATCGATCTGGCAATGAAAGTATTTGTTTATTTTTGCAAAGTATTCATTAACCAAATTTTATGTGTGAATAAGTAAGTTCAAGCATTCTGCAATGGAAGTAATGTGGTTTGAAGAGAAACAAATGAGTTTTGATCACTGTATAAGTCTCATTGTGAAAAGTGGACTTATTAAAAATGACTGTTTAATATAGAAATCTTTGGAAAATAGCAGCAAAAATGCACAGCATAACAGTAAGCATTTGTTTAAGCAGTTCACCCCTCTCTTGGGCTACCTCTGCTTGGTCCAAAAGCCTCCAAATAGGCTTTTCCCTCTTTTATTAATGCTAAAAATAAGTATTACACCATGAAGAAAGCCTCAAAATGCTAAAATAGCTGCAAATTCAGAAACAGAGTGCTGGAAACAGTAAAAATTGACTATTCATTCACCTCAAATGGATGAGTATAGCTCAATACAACTGATCTTTCACCAAGCCCTGGTGGCTCCACAAGCAAATTCGTTGATAAAATCACTGAAAAAGTGCCCTGATGGCTCTACAACCTATTCAAATAGCTTTAGAATGTTCCAATACCCCCAAAAAAAAAAAAATCATCCCCAATGGAATTTCCTAGCCAAAGTTATGACTAACTGAAGTTTGCCCAGTGTCCCCTTGAAAAACTCCACTAAATGTGGAAGACTGTAGTTAGCTCCGACAAAAATGGGGACAGGCACTAAAATTGGGCGCTTCGCCATTTAATCCGCCAAGTCATGGTGCTAAGAAGTTAAGGCCTTATCCATAAGACCGAGAACTGGGCGCTGTTGGTTGCGTAAAATTTGGCACACCATAGTTTTAAACTTTAATATACAACTGTTTTATAACTTAACTCTGCACCACATGACCATAACTCCAACAATGTAGCGCGCCAATAGAAATAGGCCGTGGGTTCCCGGGCTTGGGTTATATGATGAGGGGGTTGGCCCCCTTTCGGGCCCCGCCCAAACCAAAAACAAAACTCAAATAAAACGTTGTGATGATGGTTTAACAAGTACTTCTCGTGGCGCAATGGTTGGGCCACTCGGATGTTACCGCCTCGACCCGGGGTCGATTCCTGCTGCGACACAAACGAAATTTTTGACCCATATTTCGTTGTAACTTGGGGCCACGTGGCGGCCTCTAGGCTGGCCACGTGGCGTTCTATGATTGTCTTCCATCGAAATATTCCATAGAATATTTTGTGGAATATTCCAGGAAATATTCCCAGAATATTCTCTGGAATATTCTCTTTGTAATAAAATATTTTGTAAAGTCAATTTTGGCCATTTTTTTTACTGAAATTGGAAAAATTCAAAGCTGAATAACTTTATCATACAACTTCGATTTTCAGTGCCGTTCACGTCTACAGGATCATTTTTCCGAGCTCTTTCCTGTCGTTCTAGTTTGGACCAATTCTGAGCAACTAATTTTTTGAGCATTTTTCCACAAAGGACTTGATCACCTGATCACACCTCCCAAATGGGAAGCTTTTGGTCCCCAAAAGCTCTCTGATTAGTGAAACTGATAATGTGGAGACTGATTCTCCACTCTTCCACCCTTGAATAACTGAAATCTACCCGATTTCATCAAATGGAGCTTTTGAGAAAATGATAAACTGTCTCTGGAATCAACTGATCGACCATTGCTAAGATTGACGGAGTCATGATGCAAATTATTAAAATTTGCAGAACAACAATTGTAATTTGCAGAAAACAAACTTTTTCTACACTGATCAAACTTCCCAGAAGACTTTAAATAACTTTCACCTTGCAAACTGTTCCCATGGCGAATTCGACCATTCTGAAACCAACTTTTTCCCATGCTGAATTGTGTGTCTTTCTTGCTTGCATTACTTTGCTTTGACACTTCATTCACTTCATTGGCTGACCCAAAAGGTAATTTGTGCAACATAACATCATCTTCTTTCAAAGACAAACTGTTATTAAAGTGAGACAAATCATTAGCAACATCATAAAAAGGTGAATGCTCAAAATCTGGTCGTTTCAACATTAACAAAGTTAGACTTTGACTTGAATTAACTAGTCTTTTCAATTGACTTGCATGGAGTAAAGAAGATTCCAGCTTCTTCTTGTGAGCTCTCACAATGTACTCTTTACCATATTTGAACAAGTGATACTTGTTTTCATGGCGATGAAAGATGGCCTTCCTGTCAAATAAGTAAGGACTTCCCAAAACAATACCTGAGATATCAAGCGACACCACATCAAGTTCAACTGTGTCAATAAAGTGTGCAGTTATTGCAAAGCACAATATGCACTTCCTTGAAACTTGCAAATTGGCATCCTTGCATATCCATCCAAGTGGATAAGGCTTCAGATGTGGAATGGTCTCAAGTTTAAGTTTCTTGACCAAGTCTTCAGATATGAGATTTGCTTGTGACCCACTGTCAAATAGTGTGTCAATTTTGGTATGTTTTGAAATTACCCTCACATGGAAGAGCTCTATCCTCCTCTTTTACTCATGAGTATTTTTGTGACAATTTAAAGAGCTAGAAATGGGAATTGTGTCTTGCACCACTTCTTTCCCCTTAATATTCTTTAAAACCATGGCGATGCTTTTTGTCTCATCTCCTGAGTCTGACCCTAAGTCTTGTTCAACTGTTGCTACAATTTTCTCCTTTTCTTTGGTCTTGTTTTTGTTCTTGTATTTTTCTAGTTTTAGTTCAGGATGAAGCTTCCAACAATGATCTTCATCATGACTTGTCTTTGAATAGTTCTTGCAAAAGAACTTTCCTTTGTCTTTTCTTGAATTTGCAACTCTTTTCTTTCCTTTGTTTTTGAAATTACTATCCTCATCAAAAGTATTCTTTCCTCTAGCTTCTAAATGTGTAGCCTGCACACAAACTTCATCTAAGATGGTAGGATTAAACATTAGAATAGTATGTTGAAGGTAATTGTGCAAACCTCCTTTGTATTTCAACAAGGTGTCTTGACTTTGTAAGTCTACCCCAAGTAGAAGTGCTCTCCTTCTAAAAACTTGGGTATAATCTTGCACATTTTGACCCTTAAGTTGCCTAAAATTATGCCAATTCATGATTGCCTTCTTAATATGAGCAAGAGGATAAAAATATTTCTTAATAGTAGTAATAAACTCATTCCAAGTTAGAGTTATATTACCATGATTTTTGATTTCCTCTTTTGTCTTGGTTTCCCACCAGACCAAAGCTGCTCCATCCATTCTCAATGAGGCTAATTGGATTTTTGTGTCATCATCATGCAAATTCTGAATTCTTAGATAGAATTCCAGCTGTCTAATCCAGTTATCCAATTTTTCTGCATTCACATCACCATTAAACATCAGCAACTCAAACTTCACATCAAGCTTTAACAAAGGATTTTTAAGAGATGTTTTTGTTTTGTGTGACTGATTAACAGAAGTAGAAGAGGATGAAGTGGAGGAAGAGGATGACGATGGAGATGAAGGATCACCATTTCCTCCATTCCCTTTCTTAGACTCATCCTTATATTTCTTCCCTCCTGAAGAATCTCCTTCTTCTCTTTGGTTTCTAGACCCTTCTCCAGCAATCCTATCATTTCTCTCCTGGTATAGGATCCTAACCATCTTAGTCATGTCCAAGAAACCTTTTCTAAAGACTCTTTCTTCTTCCTTGGGATCCATTTCCTCATGTACTTCTCCTTCTCTGGAAGACATGTTTGTGGATGATTCTAAAGCTAATGAGGATGAAATGGAAGGTGGAGATAATGACACCCTAGCCCTCCTTGGTTAAGGATTATCTTGTTCTCTAACCAATTGAATTTCCCTTCTTTTCAATTTCAGCCTAGTAAGCATCAAATTTGCAGAACAACACAATTTCCTTGCATAAAATTCACAAAATCTTAAGCAAAACCTAGAGCTCTGATACCAATCTGATCTGAAAATGTGTGAACAAAATATTTCTTATACAGAGATAGACAATAGGAGCTTTTACTGGTTATTTCACCTTTACTAGAAAGGATGAAACCAGAAGCTTCTGGCCCTCTTACTGGCTCTGCCTAAAGAAATATGAAGCTAACACTAAATCGATTTGGCAATGAAAGTATTTGTTTATGTTTGCAAAGTATTCATTAACCAAATTTTATGTGTGAATAAGCAAGTTCAAGTATTTTGCAATGGAAGTAATGTGGTTTGAAGTGAAACAAATGAGTTTTGATCACTGTATAAGTCTCATTGTGAAAAATGAAATTATTAAAAATTACTGTTTAATATAGAAATCTCTGGAAAATAGCAGCAAAAATGCACAACATAACAGTAAGCATTTGTTTAAGCAGTTCACCCCTCTCTTGGGCTACCTCTGCTGGGTCCAAAAGCCTCCAAATAGGCTTTTCCCTCTTTTATTAATGCTCAAAATAAGTATTACACCATGAAGAAAGCCTCAAAAGGCTAAAATAGCTGAAAATTCAGAAACAGAGTGTTGGAAACAGTAAAAATTGACTATTCATTCACCTCAAATGGATGAGTATAGCCCAATATAGCTGATTTTTCACCAAGCCCTAGCAACTCCACAAGAAAATTCGCTGATAAAATCATTGACAGAGTGACGTGATGGCTCTGCAACATGTTCCAAAAGCTTCAGAATGTTCCAATACCCCCAAAACAAAAAAAAAAATCATCCCCAATGGACTTTCCTAGCCAAAGTTATGACTAACTGAAGTTTGCCCAGTGTCCCCTTGAAAAACTCCACTAAATGTGGAAGACTGTAGTTAGCTCCGACAAAAATGGGGACGGGCGCTAAAATTGGGCGCTCCGCCATTTAATCCGCCAATTCATGGTGCTAAGAAGTTAAGGCCTTATCCATAATACCAAGAACTGGGCGCTGTTGGTTGCGTAAACTTTGGCACACCATAGTTTTAAACTTTAATCTATAACTGTTTTATAACTTAACTCCGCACCACGTGACCATAACTCCAACAGTGTAGCGCACCAATAGAAATAGGCTGTGGGTTCCCGAGCTTGGGTTATATGATGAGGGGGCTGGCCCCCTTTCGGGCCCCGCCCAAACCAAAAACAAAACTCAAATAAAACGTTGTGCTGATGGTTTAACAAGTACTGCCCGTGGCCCAATGGTTGGGCCGCTCGGATGCTATCGCCCCGACCCGGGGTCGATTCTTGCCGCGACACAAAAAAAAATTTTGAACCATATTTCGTTGTAACTTGGGGCCACGTGGCGGCCTCTGGGCTGGTCATGTGGCGTCCTCTGATTGGCTGCCATCGAAATATTCCCAGAATATTCTCTGGAATATTCTCTTTGTAATAAAATATTTTGTAAAGTCAATTTTGGCCATTTTTTTTTACTAAAATTGGAAAACTTCAAAGTTGAATAAGTTTCTCATACAACATCGGTTTTCAATGCCATTCACATCTACAGGATCGTTTTTCCGAGATCTTTCATGTTGTTCTAGTTTGGACCAATTTCGAGCAACTAATTTTTTAAGCATTTTTCCACAAAGAACTTGATCACCTGATCATCATTCCCTCCTGAAGTCCATGGTTATTTCATGCATACTTATAGAGGATTGCAGGTCATGAGATGTGCATAACCTCAGGGGGAGCATATGATTATTATTGAAACAACACTTGATGAGTTCATTTCAGCCTCATGCACTATAATATTCCAAAATTTGCATACAACAAATTGGAATATTAATTTTTGCTGATTTCACTTAGGAGGAGAATAAATTGTTAAGGAGGCCCATGCATAATAAAAATATAAATAAAATCCCTCATAGTATGAAGGGGATCATCATTGGAGCTGGTTTTCACACCCTCATGTGTGAACAAGGTCATTTGCAGGTGGACAAGGTCATGTTTGACCAAGTCAACATCGCTGGGATAGGAGGAGGAGAGCACTTAGAGAAAAAGCGCAGTATGAATGGGAAGACGTTTCTTTGGTGAAGGAAACCCTAATGAGTGGGACCCATGGTGAGAGGGATCTCACTTGTTTAAAAGGAGGGCAAGGCAGCCATTGTTTTACATGTTGATGATTATTGATTTCTTGTCTATTTAGACTTTGTGCATTCTCCTGCTGTTTAACAGAGTTGCAGTGCTGCTTAGCACAAGGCATTCCTATTTAGGAATTCCTTCTCTTTCAAGAGAGGCCTCTTTAGGGAGTTGCTCTTCATTTTCTCCACATTCAGGCTTGAGGCCAAGCATCCTCCTTCAGCTACAACATTATTTCTGAAGCAGGATAATTCTGTGTTGCAGGGAGTTGCAGTGGAGGTTCTACAAAACCACTCCATCAGCTATTATTCAGAGAAGGGAGTCTCCTTTCCTTTGGAGGATCAGTGAGGGATATTTTGAGCTGATTCCCATCATATTTGGCATTAGGACAACCATTTTTTATCACCTACTACGCAGTCCCTCTCATTGAATGCGTTACTTTCATGGAGCATTTGCAGTGAGGGTTGCAGTGTTGATTGGAGGGTGAGATTTTCAGTTTTAGGATCAGCCTTTCACTTGGAAGATCCATTGGAGGAGATCTTGACATCAGATGTAGCATCTTCAGTATTTGTAATATTCCCATTTTTTGCAGCTAATGGGAATATTTCATTTTAATTTCAGATTGCTTAACTCATGAATAAAAGTGTAAAGGAGGAACTCTAGAACTCCTAATCAGAAAAATAAATCAATGCCCAATGTGAACATGGAAAAATCCGGGCCATTTCAATAAAATACACTTAGGTGTGAAAAGGAATGAAGAAGGTTGACTAGGTCAACAAGACCAAATCACAGCAGTGTCTAGATGCATTGAACCTCCTTATTGATCAGCACAGTTTTAGATGGAGACCCTTGATGTCAAAAGGGTTAACTCATTGGAGGTGGTTTAGGGTTTTCTAAGCCCTAATGTTATAAAATGAAGAGGAAGGCCACAAGGAAAGGTTGTTGAAGAGAATTTGATTTTGAGCTTGCTTGGGCAACTCGAAATCTTTGGCTGTTTAGCTAGAGAGAGGAATTTCCTGTTTAGGAATTCCTCCTCTTTCATTGAGGAGCTCTCGAAGGAGTATGTTCTGAAATGGCTCACATCTAGGCTTGAGGCCAATCTTCCTCCATCAAGACAACATTATTTCTGCAGCAGAATAATACTGTGTTGCTGGGGGTTGCAGTGAGGGGTTTTCAACACCACTTCCAGATCTAGTTTTGCAGAAAAGGGAGCATTCCTTTCTCTAGAAGATTAGTGAGGAAGCCTTGAGATTCATATTCAGATCTTGGCATCAGGCCAAAGGACCTTCCAACATCAACTACGTAGTATACTTCAGAAACTGCATTATTTTCCAGTGCATTGCTGCAACAGAGTTTCTACCCTAGTTTGGTGCTCATTTCCTTGAGGAAGGGCCATCCCTTCTTCTGGAAAGTTTGTACTTCAGCCTCTTCTGTAATTTTGGAAATTTCAGCTCATATACTCAGATTTTCAATGATTCTGCATTTTTCAGATCCATATTCTGCAGATCTGTTACTTGTATTTGTTCCTTCATGAAATCCCCTTGCCGGGTGATCTATTTGATGTATAAAGGAGTTGAATCTCTATTTTTATTCATTCTCTGTTATAATAAAATTCAGATCTGATGTTTCAAACATATTTTGTCTAATGTCTTCAGAAATTACGCTATGCATGCTTCAACCATTTTCTGCATACTCAAAGTCATGGGAAATCAACATTTTTTAGCATATCCGGGGATGGAAAAACTGTTTAACATAGCTAGAATGCTTTTTTTAAGCTGAAATTTGGAGCATAGGTCCCTCATGACCTAATATAAAATAAAATCCCAGAATTTCCCTTAATTTTACGCAGATTTCTGAATACATCTATTTTAGGGTCGAAATCACTGCTTTTCCTCACTTTTTGGATCCTAAATTCAGATCTAAGTTTCTGCTTTACTTGAAATAAGTTGCTGAGTGTATATCAGAAAATTTATGCATTGATAGATCTCTGCAATTTCATTAGATCATTTTACTTGCTGCAGCCCCTCATTGGGCCTTCTCTTAAAGATAACTAGGTGTGGGAGATCTGTTTAACCCACCTAGTCTTATTTGTTTCAGCTCAAATATTAGATTTAGTTTGTATATGTTCTGATATAAAGTATCCAAGAGTTATTTTCCTGTTCTAAAGAATATTTTTCTAAAAATTCATTTTTAAGTTCATGATTCATGAACTGTTCCTAAATAGGAATATTACAGTGGTATCAGAGCAAGATCTTTGGCTCAGCCTGTGGCTTCAAGCCAAAGTGCTGAATACATGAAGGAGGAATATTTCAAGCTCTATAGACAGTGTCTACAAATGGCCAGGTAGCCTCTGGATCTCATCCTTTTTTCAAAGGTGACATATCCAGTAAATGCCCCTGGAATAGAATTTTGATATTCCTGAAAAGGGAAATTTACAGTGGTATCAGAGAAGAGAAGAGAATAAATAGAGATCAGAATGATGGAGAGGATGAGTTCACTCTCATCAGTGTTCAGATCTAAGAAGAGCCTCTTAAAAGAGGTAAATCAGAAGAGAGAAAGAAGATGCACCGAGACTCCTAGAAGGTTTCGAGAAGAAGCAAGCTGCAGTGAGACCTGCATAAGGTTTCAAGAAGAAGAAGGAAGCCCTAACACTTCCTATCAACAAAGCATAATATTAGAGAATCCTAGATCTCCTCATAGATCTACTATGCTCACTTTCTTTGAAGAAGGTGAGAGATGCAAAGAAACTCCTAAAGGGTTTCAAGATGAAGAGGAAGATACCAGCGCTGGTATGCTTGAAGAAAGAAGACCATCATTCTTGCCAGAAGTTGGAGGCATCATTGATCCGGGTGGAGGAAATCTTATGTTCTGTCAAGAGGTTCCCACATATCAGTTGATCCAAGGTATGCATGAAATTTCAACACATATTGTTTCAAGATTAATGCATAGCCAAAGATTGAATCAAAATGTTGATTTGAAGCAAAGACATGTCACAGCGCAGAGGACCCTTGATCTAATCAAGGATGAGACTGGAAAATATCCCTATGCATCATTTTTGAGCTGCATTCAATCTCTTGGGTTGAGATGTAAGGTATCAAGAAAGGGGATTAGTACTATCCTATGTTCAATGGCTGATTGTGAGATCAGTAATGAAACTTGCTTTGAGACAGTGCATGCATCACCTTGCAGATCTATAGCGCTGTCACTTAGTGACTGTGACAAATAGGCTTTAGCTCTCTTGGAGCATTCTAAAGGCAGCTTCAACCTTGAAGCAGTGGAGAAGAAGAAGATGAAGAGTAGACATCTTGAGATGAGAAGCATTTTCTCCCCTCTAGATGACACTCTCTCAATGAGAATGCTACAGCTCAAAGAGAGACTTCTATTTACTATAGATTTAAAGCCTCACTGGTTTTGGAAGGCCATAGATGGAAGAAAGGTCTCACTAAGATATCTCAACAAAGATGCATTTCAATATTTCATGAGATGCAAGGTTCTTCATTGGTTCAAAATAGATGGTATTCTTCAAAGGGAGGATGCCATGATAATGCAACACATCACTCATCTTCCATATTGGAGTGAGTGGATGAGGATGATGAGCAAGAGATCACATTATCACTTGTAGACATATATGGGCCAACAAGATTGGTTATGTTGGTTGCCCTTGGGAGACTCCTACCACTCTCCAAAGGCACCCATTTTTCTGATCTATGCCTTGAAGAATGGTCATGAAATAAATAAGGAGGCATGGCAACGCTGGTTGCTTTGGGGTAAGCATGATCACTACCCAAACATTCTCATTCTCTCATCTCATGATTTATGCATCATTAATAGAGTCTATGAAAAGGAAGCATGGATGATGTGGTTGTTAAAAGGAGAGTTTGGACATCACATGTTAAATCTCATGTCCATGTATTCACCCATGTTTGAAATATGTCTCATTTATCCATATGTATTTCTGTTGGAGGGATGTTTCATGCATGAAATTTGGCTTACGAGGAAGAATGAATCCCACATGATGTGGTATGAGGGAGCTTGCTTGTACTATGTTGATGAGACATTTCACATGTCCATCATTGTGTTATTGCTCCATGATCCACATGTTGATAAGGCAAGAAGGCTGCAAAAGTCCTTGTTGCTAAGGCTGCACTTGGGTGAGTATGGTTACTACCCAACAACTCATCATTTTATGAATCATGCCTTGGATTTCAATGATATGTTGTAGCAAGAGAAAGCATGTATAATTTTGTTTCACTTGAAAGAGTATGGCCACCACATGACATCTCCTATGTCTATGTGTTTTGCATTGTATAAAATTTGGCATATTGATCTCATGATGTGCATTGATGATGGTACTTTGTATTGGGATGATGTGACATATCATATGTCCATTAGTATGGTTTGGTTTCATGATGCACATAAGGAGGAAAGAAGGCAGCAAGACCTCTTGTTGCTTTGGTTGCTTTTAAATGAGTATGGTGACCACCCCATAGCTCAAAATTTTATGATTCATGCCTCATGTATCAAAGATAAATTGCAGCAAAGGAAGGCATGTACATCATATTTTGGGAAGCTTGGCTTGCTTATCTTACATGGAGGAGATGGAGGATGGAAAAAAAGGCCTTGCTCTGGTGGTTATTATTAGGAGAATATGGTTTGACATATTTGTTTACCCATATTACTCCTTCCCTTATTCTTTTGCATAACACTGGAATGATGGAGTTTGGATCCAACAAGGCCAACAGGGCTAAGAATGAAAGCATAACAATGCTTAATCAAGTTCATAAACATGGATGGAGGGATATTCTTGCACGATGAAGCTTTTCCTTTATGGAAGGAGCTACTTTATTTTATGTCTCTCATGTGTTTATGATGGTGTTGGACATCATGTAATTTTCATTTTGTACTTCATGATAAGAAGAGGACATCTAACCTTACAGTTGGAAGTCATCTCATACATTTGTGGAAGACAGCTTTGGAACCAAACATACATAATCTATTGCAGAAAATGGAGGAAGCCTTCCTTATGTGGATGCCATTTGGAGGGTAATATATGGTTTGCATCTGCAATAAGAGTTTCTTGAGGGCAAGCAACATTTTTCCAGGGGAGACTGTAATATTCCCAATTTTTGCAGCTAATTGGAATATTGCATTTTAATTTCAGTTTACCTAACTCATGAATAAAAGTGTAAAGGAGGAACTCTAGAACTCCTAATCAACAAAATAAATCAATGCCCAATGTGAACATGGAAAAATCTGGGCCATTTAAATAAAATACACTTAGGTGTGAAAAGGAATGAAGAAGGTTGACTAGGTCAACAGGATCAAATCACAACAGTGTCTAGATGCGTTGAACCTCCTTATTGATCATCGCAGTTTTAGATGGAGACCCTTGATGTGAAAAGTGTTAACTAATTGGAGGTGGTTTATGGTTTTCTAAGCCCTAATGTTATAAAATGAAGAGGGAGGCCACAAGGAAAGGTTGTTGAAGAGAATTCGATTTTGAGCTTGCTTGGGCAACTCGAAATCTCTGGCTGTTTAGCTAGAGAGAGGAATTTCCTGTTTAGGAATTCCTCCTCCTTCATTAAGGAGCTCTTGAAGGAGTATGTTCTGAAATGGCTCACATCTAGGCTTGATTCCAAGCTTCCTCCATCAATACAACATTATTTCTGCAGCAGAATAATACTGTGTTGCTGGGTGTTGTAGTGAGGGGTTTTTAACACCACTTCCAGATCTAGTTTTGCAGAAAAAGGAGAATTCATTTCTCTGGAAGATTAGTGAGGAAGCCTTGAGCTTCATATTCAGATCTTGGCATCAGGCCAAAGGACCTTCCAACATCAAATGCGCAGTATACTTCAGAAATTGCGTTATTTTCCAGTGCATTGCTGCAGCAGGGTTTCTACCCTAGTTTGGTGCCCATTTCCTTGAGGAAGGGCCATCCCTTCTTCTGGAAAGTTTGTACTTCAGCATCTTATATAATTTTGGAAATTTCAGATCATATAATCAGAGTTTCAGTGATTCTACATTTTTCAGATCCATATTCTGCAGATCTGTTACTTGTATTTGTTCCTTCATGAAATCCCCTTGCCAGGTGATCTATTTGATGTATAAAAGGAGCTGAATCTCTATTTTTCTTCATTATATATTATAATAAACTTAATATTTGATTTTTCAGACATATTTTGTCTAATTTCTTCAGAATATATGCTCTGCATGCTTTAGCCAATTTCTACATACTCAAAGTCATGGGAAATCAACATTTTTTAGCATATACGGGGATGGAGGAACTGTTTAACATAGATAGAATGATTTTTTAAAGTTGGAATTCGGAGCATAGGTCCCTCATTACCTAATATAAAATAATCTCTAGGAATTTCCCTTAATTTTACGCAGAGTTATGAATACATCTATTTTAGGGTCGAAATCACTGCTTTTCCTCACTTTTTGGATCCTAAATTCAGATCTAAGTTGCTGCTGTACTTGAAATCAGTTTCTGAGAGTATATCAGCACATTTTATGCACTGCTAGCTCTCTACACTTTCATTAGAGTGTTTTACGTGCTGCATCCCCTCATTGGGCCTTCTCTTAAAGATAACTAGGTGTGGAGATCTGTTTAACGCACCTAGTCTTATTTGTTTTAGCTCAAATATTGGATTTAGTTTGTACATGGTCTGATATAAAGTATCCAAGAGTTATTTTCCTGTTCTAAAGCATATTATTCTGAAAATTCATTTTTAAGTGCATGATTCATGAGCTGTTCCTAAATAAGAATATTACAGCCTTCTCCATTTAGTTTCATTTTCTGAGTTGCAGCTGCTACCCTACAACTCCGACATTTTTCCATTTTGTACATTTCAGCCAATCCTTCCAAGGATTGTTGTATTATTGTTTTCAGGGGTTAGAGATTTTCTCCCCCACTTTATTTGAGCCATACATTGTCATACCTTTGTATTGATATTATTTTTGCAGCAGTACCTCCTATGAAATGCATAGTCATAGCCAGGTTTTATGCATATATAGCAGTGTTCTTCATTTCCTTGTACATGAGTTGTTGAGGCTTGCATTGCCTTGCTTGAGTGAATGTTTACTCAAGAATTTGTACTCTCTTTACTGCTATAACATTATTTTTTGGCTATCTACATCTTCTTGTCTCATAGCTTATAGAAATAACGTTGTCATTCCATTGTATGTTCATACATTGTTGTAGTCCCTTCATCAGACATTTTCTGACGACAACTAGGTGTGGGAGATCTGTTTAACCCACCTAGGGGGATTTCTTTTGAGCCATCTCTTGGATTACTATCTTAGATGCATTGATCTAAGGGATCCAGGTCCTGGTTTCAAATACTGTAGTGTCCATTCCTGGAAAATGCATTTTCAAATCATGCCTTGCTAGCAGATCCCATTTTGGGATATTACAGTAGTATTGGAGCAGCTTTCTTGGCTCAGCCTGTGAGTTTCAGCCCAAGAAAAGAGAATAAGATCGAGATGATGGAGAAGATGAGCTTTCTCTCATCAGTTTTTAGATCCAAAGAGGACCTCTCCAAGAAGGTCAAGAAGATAGAAGAAATAGAAGAGGAAGGAGCATGAACTTCCTATTCTCATCAAGAAGAAGACAATGAGCGTGGAAGATACTTGGATCATTTGATTCTAAGTAAGTACCTTGTTGAGTATAAATCTCAACCTAGAGCCTTAAAGGAGACTCTAGCTTTTCCACAATTCATCCAGTTGAAGTAAGAGAAGAGACCCTGCAGCAAAAGAAAAATCAAAGGCAATAGATTTCTGTTGTCTATCTTTGATGGGTTATCTACAGCAAGAACTTGGGTGAGGAAGTTGGAAGCATTTTTTCTGCTACATCCTGTAGTGGAGGAAGAGGCTGTTGAGATCTCAGCGTTGCACCTAGAAGTTGAAGCCCACATTTGGTGGTTCAGCCATTTGAGCTATGCAAGAGTGTCTACTCTTGCTAAGTTTTCTCAAAAGCTGATAAAAGAGTTTGGCAAAAGAAGAACATAAGAGGAGGAGCCCTCACCACCACTTGAGGGTTTTGGTCCTAACGTTGTCACACTCATGGAGGAGCACCCACATGCATCAACAGTTGGGGCAGCCAACACTTTGGAGGAAGGAACTCTTGCAGCTCTACAAGAAGTTCCCAATTCTCATCAAGGTATGGAAATATTTTCACTATCTATTGTTGCAACAAACTCTTTTGAATGTTGTGGAAATTTTCTTTTACCTGATTCCCATTGCTGATCTAGAGCAACATGGTTGCACTGCGTTGTGCAACATTGAGACATTCAAGGAGGGAATAAACCATCATCCTCATGAGTCATTGTTGGATTACATATCACATTAGAGGTTGGGGTTTGAATACTTGAAGGAAGTTAATAGACATCTTGAAGTGAGAAACCCTTTCTCCTTTCTATATGACCCTTTCTCAATGAGCTCCTCTCAGCTCAAAGAGAAACTTCTACTTCCAGGAAATCCAAGACCTCATGGGTTTTGGAAGACCATTGTTGAGAGGGAGATCTCATGTAGAGATTTCATTAGAGGTGCACTTCAACACATCATGGAGTGCAAGAATTTTCTTCCTTTCTCACACTTGGATCTTCATGGATTCAAGGAGGAGCAGATAGAAGATGGAGGACATCTTAGGATGGATAATATCTCTCATGCTTGTGTTGGACATCCCTTGAGCCATACACATCATGATGGGAGGTTTTTGCCTACCACCTATTTGGGTCCTTATGGGATCAAATTGATCCTTTAGAAGATTGCATTTAAAAATCCCATGAAGTGCAAAGACATGAATATGATTTGGGGGGATGGTAGCCCTGATGAGAGGAGTGCCAAGGTAAAGGAGAAGAGAAGACATCCACAAGTGGTTGAGTGTATGTGGTTGATAAGCAAGGAGCTGGGAGGCTACTTGCAAATATATGACACTGGGCAGCAGGAGGCTTGGCTGCGCTGGTTAATCTTGAAAGAGTTTGGCCATCACTTGGCATACACTCTTCCTAAGAGTAGGAGGATGGAGGAGAGATGGCAGGATGCTTGCATCATTGGGAAACATGGAGTATGGATGCATGGTGTTGATGTGACATTCATATCATTCATTGTGTCTTCATCACATGAATTGTATGATGGGAGCATAAGGAGGCAACAGGCACATTGGTTGCTTGAGTTGTGCTTGAGAGAGCAAGGGGGAAATTGCTCTCACTTGTTGTGTGATGTTGCAGGAGTAGAAGAGGGAACTCTTATGGTGAAAAAGGGCTACTCCTTGGCCTTGGATGATTTGGAAGCACTTCCATCTTGGGAAGTATTCTACACTTGCAGCAGCATTACTAGAGGAATCTTTGACAAGGATCATGTCAAAGAACAGAGCTTTGTATTGACAGGAGCCTATTTGCAATAGCTCACAACACTGTCACTTTGGAGCAGGGAATTATGGATGGAGTGTCCCCAGGATCACTTCACATTGGATGCACTTGGTGAAAAAGGAGGAGGTGAGGATGATAGGGTAGTGGATAGAGACATCTATCACTATGACATATTCTTCTTGACTTGGGTTTCCAAGCATGAGGAGGATGATTTTCTTGAAACACATGGTTCATTCCTCTTCATAACATGCCAAAACACTATGGAGGACTCACTCATGGATCCATGTACCATCTTAATTCCAACATATGGTAAGAGGTTTTTTTTCACATTTATTGATTTGCATACTCCTACCATTACTATGCAGTGCATTGCTCCACAAGAGGGCAAGCTTTTCACATTGCTCCATAATCTAAGTTGGGCCAAACTATATGATGGAGGCAGCCATATTTTATGTGGCCTTGGGAAAATTTTTTATCCTCACATGTATGTTCAGTTGTTGCACCCAAACATTCACCGTATGAAGACATGCATGATTGACCATGTAAAAAGAAATATTTTTCCTTGTACTTTTCTGAACCAGCGGTTTGTAAAACTACGTTGTACATGTTTAGGAGACTGTTGGTATCTTCAAGCACCACATGAAGCCATCAATATTTCCTTCACTCTTGTAATGATCATGCCTTCATCTGCTGATGTTGTTCTTATTCTTGTTGAGAGCATGATTGAGGGATTGACACATGAGTTGGATGTGTCCTTAAGGGGAGAGAATTCCCACATTTTCTACACTACATTTTCTAATGGGAGCATGGGAGGAGATATGGCCACCACAACCACACATTTGTTTTCTTTTTGGGTGGGCTATGAGTTTGATAGCCATCCATTGTATAACCATGGGCAAGTATTTGATCATGTATTGTTGACATATTCAACCATTTACTATTCATTAGTAGATGTGATGATTTTTGTATGTTACTTGCCATACTATTTTCTGAAGTTGCAGTGGATGAGACTACACTGTGTCCTTTTGAGACATTGTTTGTATCATGTACCATCATGTAAAACCTTCAGAAAAATTCTCATTAGGATGATCTATGATGATCATGTCTTATTCATCGTGGATGAAATGTTTTGGGCCAACTTGTTCTTTAATATTGGAGGAGAGATCCTTGAAGGATTGTTCTTCATTTTGCCACTTGAGGGAAATTATTTTGTAGCCCAGGATCAACACATAATATACACTCATCATGGGTGGAGAGGAGGACAACATGGGGTAGGCTATGATGCTTACCATATTCAGATTTTCAGCCCACCTTCATTTCCGGAGCTTGAAGTGGAAGGATATTTCCATGAGTTGCCATGTTGGGAGGTAACTCACTTTGTATGGATGATTGCTTGGGGATGGAAGAATCATATGGGGATGGAAGATCCAAATTTATTTTCAGCACCATGCCTCAAGAAGGCCCTTCATGTCTATCTTTGCAGTTGCTTGAGGACAAGCAACATTTGGGAGGGGAGGAATGTAATATTCCAAAATTTGCATGCAGCAAATTGGAATACTAATTTTTTCTGATTTCACTTAGGAGGAGAATAAATGGGTGAGGAGGCCCATGAATAATAAAAATATAAATAAAATACCTCATATTATGAAAGGAGATCATCATTGGAGCTAGTTTTCACACCCTCATGTGTGAACAGGGTCATTTGCAGGTGGACAAGGTCAAGTTTGACCAAGTCAACAACGCTGGGATAGGAGGAGGAGAGCACTTAGAGAAACAACGCAGTATGAATGGGAAGAGGTTTCTTTGGTGAAGGAAACCCTAATGAGTGGGACCCATGGTGAGAGGGATCTCACTTGTTTAAAAGGAGGGAAAGGCAACCATTGTTTTACATGTTGATGATTATTGATTTCTTGTCTGTTTAGACTTTGTGCATTCTCCTGCTGTTTAGAAGAGTTGCAATGATGCTTAGCACAAGGTGTTCCTATTTAGGAATTCATTCTCTTTCAAGAGAGGCCTCTTGAGGGAGTTTCTCTTCAGTTTCTACACATTCAGGCTTGAGGCCAAGCATCCTCTTTCAGCTACATCATTATTCCTGAAGTAGGATAATTCTATGTTGCAGGGTGTTGCAGTGGAGGTTCTACAACACCACTCCATCAGCTATTATTCAGAGGAGGGAGTCTCCTTTCCTTTGGAGGATTAGTGAGGGAGATTTTGAGCTGATTCCCATCATCTTTGGCATTAGGCCAACCATTTTTCATCACCTACTGTGCAGTCCCTCTCATTGTTTGCGTTACTTTCATGGAGCATCTGTAGTGAGGGTTGCAGTGTTGATTGGAGGGTGAGATCTTCAGTGTTACGATCAGCCTTTCACTTGGAAGATCCATTGGAGGATATCTTGACATTAGATGCAAAATATTCAGTCTTCTCCATTCAGTTCCATTTTCTGAGTTGCAACTGCTACCCTGCAACTCCGACATTTTTCCATTTTGTACATTTCAACCAATCCTTCCAAGGATTGTTGTATTATTATTTTCAGGGGTTAGAGCTTTACTCCCCCAATTTATTTGAGCCCATAAATTGTCATATATTTGTATTGATATTATTTCTGCAGTAGTACCTCCTATAAAATACACAGTCATAGCCAGGGTTTATGCATATATAGCAGCGTTCTTCATTTCCTTGTACAAGAGTTGTTGAGGCTTGCATTTCCTTGCTTGAGTACATGTTTCCTCAAGAATTTGTACTCTCTTTACTGCTATAACATTATTTGTTGGCTATCTACATCTTCTTGTCTCACATCTTATATAAATAATGCTGCCATTCCATTATATGTTCATACATTGTTGCAGTCCCTTCATTGGGCATTTTCTAAAGACAACTAGGTGTGGGAGATCTGTTTAACCCACCCAAGGGGATTTATTTTGAGCCATATCTTGTATTTCAGTCTTAGATGCATTGATATAAGGGTTCCAGGTTTTGTTTCAAATCCTGTAGCAGCCATTCCTGGAAAATGCGTTTTCCAGTCATGCCTTGCTAGCAGATCCCATTTTGGGATATTACATGCACATTTAGGTCCATAGGATTAGCCTGTCTTATTGGAGGTATATTGAGCTTAGGGGGAGCTATGCATGGTATTTTGATTCATGATTTATCTTGTATCTTTCATTCCTTTCCGCTCATTTTTTTTATATCAGTTTTATATGTCTTTCATGAGTAGAAAGAATCTCACATTTTTCAACCATGTATATGATTTTGGTTTCCACTAACATTTGGTTGAAGATATATGCAACCATTCACAGATTATGATCATGAATCCATGATGTATTTTGATGACATGTGACATGGAACAACCATGTATGAGTTGTTTTATGATGTAATTATTATTGTTTCATAATTTTATGACGGTATTGAGTCCAGTCAATAATTGTTGAGTCATCATGGTGATAAGCTTGTTTTGGAGGAGTCGTATGGAGTCATATTGTAGCCACATTTATGGGATATTGATGATGTAATCATATATTTGAGTCATTGGTCGATAGGAGATGATTATAGCAACCATGCATTAAATTGATATATTCATGTAATATGCTCATGGAGCCATGTAATTGTATTGTACTACCTTTTGGGTCATTCAATCATGAGTCATGAGGGCATGTTATGGTCATATGAGAGTATGTATGAGGTATTATTTCACTGCTACAACCATGTATTTATCATGTATATGTCACTTGAGTCATGGTCATGTGGAGTCTTGGTCCATATGGTGCTTCTATTTTTCAAAGGAAGCATTGTTTGCAGCATAAGTGGTCATTTCAGCCCAACAATTGGGAGCTCTACAATTCAGAGATGACACGTGTTCAGGGGGAGCATTATTTGTTCCTATTTACTTTATCTATACTTTTTTGGCATTATGATCCTCTTGGAGGTGTTATGTTATGCCTCATATTATGCTATGACAATGGGGTTCTTGGCCTCACGTGATGGGATGTTTTGATAGTTGTTGCTATGTAGTCACGGGGAATATTCTATGTGGTTTCCTCATGTGGATATTGCTGCATATTATGATTACGTTGCATATGTTGATGATGTTTGCCTTATGTTGGCATGTTGCTTCTTGCTGCTAGTAGTTGTTTGCTGATATGCTGCTTTGAATGTTGCTTGGATATATATGCTTCTTGCTACTTATATGGATGCATGGATTATTTTTGATGCATTATATTTCATCCATGTAGAGATGTATGCTCGAATTTGTACTTAATTTCTCACTACCTATTCATATGGAGTTGACCCTTTTCCATTGATGTCAAAGGGGGAGAGAATTTGGTTGTATGGAGATCAACCTCACATGTTGATGAGGTTGACATCAATGCCAAAGGGGGATTTTTTTGGCATTTTTGTGTTTGCATTTATGTCAACAAGGTCATTGTCATGCTTGTCATGTGCATATGGATGTGACTTGGTGGTCATATTGGTTGGCATGGATGTATTGATAGTGAGATGGTTGTGTTGGCATTGATGTCAACTATTGAGTTCATGCACTTATGTCAACTTCATGATGTATATTGATGGAACATGGTGTGTGTCAGTATGTATTGGCATTGATGATTAAATTTGCATATGATGGTGATGGTTGATGGCACACTAGTTGAGTTGTCAACTAGGTATTCATCTAGGTATTTATGCTTATGCTTCATGGAGATGACTTGTAGTGATGTGATGACTTCATGCAATGCTACAAAGATGTTTGCAGGTATGAAAAAGGTGGTGAAACTCGTGGAGAAGATTGATGGAGAGTGGAGGACTTGTTGGCATAGTTTCCAACCTTGTTTGTTGGCCCTTGTAGGTTAACTTGATAGTGACACTTGGGAGGCTTGTCTGGTCTACTTTCAGAGGTGTTAGAGGCCATGTCAGAGGTCTGGAGGCTAGTATATATGTAGGGGAATGTGATGCAACACTTGGCAGAGGTTCTCAGCTGCAGGACCGATGGTTTCCCTTAATTCTAACCATAGTTGCAAGCACATAAGGCTATGTGAGCACATGGAATCCTATAGTTGTTGTAAAATAAATTTTAAGGGAGAAGTTATGGCTCTGGGGTGCCAAAATCACATGAAGAGAGTGTCAAGGGAGCAACTATGGGATTTCATGAGATTTATTTTCATTCCTTGCGTTGTTCGGAAGTTAATTAGCTTGGAAATTCCCAGAGGCTTCTAGAATAAGTGAAAAAGGTTGCAAATGGTTTGAAATGGCCCTATCATGACGTGAACACATTTAGTGCACTAATAGTGACCTTAGTGGATTGATTTGGTCCAATTTATGCACCTTTAATCCTATCCCCAAGCTCAATTTTTACCTCAATGTTTTATATACTTGATCTTGGAGCTATGTGATGGTTGATTGTGAATTGGAGGTATGTGTATGCGAGTGAGAAGGTTGCAAAGAAGTAGTGTATGTTTCAGATCTAGTGGAGAGCATAGATGCTTCAGTCTATGAGAGCTAGTGACTTACTAATGAGCATATCTAAAGCACAATTCAGAGTAGATCAGATTGATGTTGTTGGAGTAGAGTTTGTTTGGAGGAGTTTTATATGCTGTTGGGTAGAAGTTTTTGATAATGATTCTCACACTTGTTTTATAGGAGTTGCTGATGCATGTAGCACATAGCCATGTGTCTTATGATGTTATTTGCATTATGATACATCATATTGTTGTGAGGATATTATTGTATTCAGATTTATGTTCCCAAAATATTTACTATTTTGGAGAGTACACTTCTTGTGGTGTTCATATTTTATTTGATGATGAGATCTTGCTGCTTAGAGAATGTATGCATAACTGATTTCTTGCTGAGCATAATGTTTTGGGATCCAATTTGAAAATAGATGAAAGGAGGTTCCCATGGTGATGAGGAGTAGTGACTTCATGGAGGTCGAGCAATGATATCATAGCTTCAACGAAAGGAAGAAGTTTCTATTGGATAGTCGAATGATAGTTGGGTGACGATCGACTGATCATGGTGGCCTTCAACGGATGGTATTTCATAGATATACATAGAGAACTGAGTATTCCAAGAATATCTAGTAGTATTGAGTCTCCTAGTCAATGGGAGTTGGAATTATGTAAACGAGGCTGAGTCTCCATGCTGATGGGAGTCAACACACTATGTAAAAGATCGATGGCTTGAATAATAGAAATTCAGAGCAGAGAAACAACAACAAGGGTAGTTTTTCTCCCGAAAGGGTTTCCACCAGAAATCTCATGTCTCATGTGTGATTGATGTGATTGTGTGCATGTTTATTGTTTATTTTTTATTATGGTTTCAGTTATGTTTATATGACGCACATGCTATGATGGTTATTGAAACATTGCTAGCATATGTGTGATTCAGTTAAAGTAATGAAAGACAAAAATCATACATAGATCACATTACTGATTCACCCCCCCTACTCAATAGTGCTCAAAGGTTTCCAACACTCTCTTTCCTTGATGACTTATGATATTTATATTACTTACCAAACAAGGAGAAATATATCAGAATTACCCTCTTGTTGCTAGCTTTCAAGAAAGAAACACTTAAGATGAATTGAGGGCTCAACCATGACACACTAAAGTTTTCCCCTAATGGAAGGGGACTTCGAGAAATGTAATGCTTAATATAAATGCAATATTAACTCTAAAATGCAAGAAAAAGGGAAAAAATCCTAAGCTTATCTCGATTAGGAAGATGTAGATCTAACCTGACTGAGAGCAAGGTAATTAAATGAATTAGGGATTTAACATGTCTCGTTTATGATGAATACCTGACTAATGAAATAGTTATAATAGTTGATATTATGATTAAAAAACATGCTATGTTTGGAGACATATTTATAATGCATGATTAACTATTAAAGGCGGGAAAAAGTTCACATGATTTCAATTGCAGTTAAGTCGATTTTAGATAACAAATTTTTGAGTAAATAAGTAATTAGAACTCTGATTTAAGCACATGAGCAAAAGATAAAATTAACAACAAATCTATGAGACTAAAGAACTAGATAGCTAATCCAAAATACATTCATCCTCACATAAAACAACAATGCTCAATATGAAAATAATTTCGCACAGGTCTGCTATCAAAAAAGATAGATTTTTCATTCAAAATAAGAGTGTTTTAAACACAAAGTGATGAAACCTGGTCTCTATGCTATGTTTCTTAATTCGACCTCCAACAATTCTCCCAAAAGCATCAACTTTGCTAATCAAATGACAAATTTGTAATAGTACAAACTCTGCTCTATAACAAGACTTGAATCATGAGAGAAAAAACCCCAAACTACTCATATATGAGTATCCCCTTTCTCCTACAACTAACAACTCTTTACAGAAGTGATTTAGAGCATTCAAAATGCAAATAAGAGGAACCCTTTCCTCATTTTCATAATTCATATTAATAGTTTACAAAAATATGTCCAAAAATCGAGAGCTTTTGGGAGTGGTTAAGATCCATATATTTTGGAGCTTCAAATTCTCCTTCGTTCTCTTGCTATTCTCTTTCCATTGTTATAAATCCTTTGTGATTGATCTTTTTGCAACAACTTCCCTGCCAAAACCAATAAAAATAAAAGAAAAATAAATTAATTTTCACACTAAAATCAGAATTACAAAAAATTGGGGAAAGAAAACTCTTTGTAAGTGTGTAAAGGGGAGTTATAAGGCAGAGAGGAGGGATAAGGAGGAAGAGGGGAGTGGGTGGGCCGGATCCTTGGGAAGGAGAAATAAGGAGGAAGGGAGTTACGGGATCCGGGGAGATGGAGGTGCCGGGATGGAGTAATAAGGGGGAGATGAATGGGTGGAGACTGGAGTGATAAGGCAGTGCAAGAAACCATAAGAAGCTCGAAGGGATAAGGAGTGGGAGGTGGAAAAAGAAGGGAGGCCCACGTGGGTGTGGGACTTCTCATTATAAACTAAAACCACTTTATATTATGATTCCCGAATGTAAAAAAAAATTACAACCACTTTATGAATAATTCTTGTATGCCCAAAATCTCATGGGTTTTTGAAATAAAATAAAATGTTCTTCTCAGATCTGAGATCCGGGAATTTTAAAATATTTTTAATATTATATATATATATATATATATATATATATATATATATATACTCACTCACTCATGAGTTCTTGAATCGATGGTTTTTGTATGTTAGTTAAATTAAATTAAATAATAATTAATTAAGAATTAATTATTTTAAATGAAATACAATTAACGTAATTAACTTAGATTAGATAAATTAATTAACCTAATTAATTAAAATTAATTAATAATTTTATTTACATTTAAATTAGTTAAATAATGTACAAAATCTAATAAATATATTTTCTACATTTTAAGCTGAGGCGGTGAAAATCATCGAAACTTTGAATAAGAGCCATTTGCAAACCGTAAGTCCAAATGAGACAAAAACAAAGCCAATTGAAAGCTAGCGAGAAACCAAATGCAATGAAACAATCAAAATACGAATCTGAAGAAAATGAAAATCTCACAAAAATGTCGCACAATTAACCAAATGAAAGTATTAAAGGGCGATATGGCCATAATCTAGGTAGAGGGTGCCCATTTGTTATTATGAAGATAATAAACTAAAAATGGGGGGGGGGGGGGGGTTGTGATATTGCCACAACAAGATGAAAAATCACGAGACCATAATTAGGCTCCAAAATTCAAGTGTGAGAAAAATTTTAGAGGGTGTTTTTTCACAACGACAACAAATCTATACACATTTTATGGCAGCAAGTCACTCTTGAACATGGGACCCTTTAACTCCTTGTGTCAAGATTAGGAAATAGACTTGTATCTTATTGATAATATTCCTTTAAAATTCTTATACTTTGGCATGTGATCCATTTTCTTGAGTCGATGTTTCCAAGAAAATTGTTGTATCATCAATATGTTTAAGAGAAGTTCAACCTGAGTTAGCCAATTTTTCAGAGTTCTTAAGCCTTTGATTGTTTCAGCCATCTCTGAGTTCGTCTTAAATTACTCTATGCTCTATTATGCTTCACATGTTTGTACCTATTTTGTGTCATTGATGGGGGATACATCAAGGCCCTCCTATAATGAATCCCTTTCTATTGACTTCAACACATTATTTGGGAAGCTGATTTAGAAACCTTCAATGCCTTGGAGCTTGCATGCCTCAATGGAAATTTTCCTTGCCTTCGATGGTAAGTTTACACCATTTATCTTTTATCGAATGATTCTATGAGTGTTTGACTTCAGATCATCTATTCACACTTAATATAATACTCAAGTACCTTACATGCCATTGTCATTATTGGCCGTTTCTTTCGCATCTGTTAATGGTTTTCATCATTAACCAGTAATCAAACGACTTCTACTGTTGTTTGACCCTAACACATTTATTCACATTATTAGATTTTTACTATGGAAAGATAGATATGAAGACCCTGGATCATGTCTGTTACATCCAGGTTGTGATGGAGTCTTTTGAGTATTTATGATTGTTGCATAGATCCACAATGTATGTTTGGTGGCTATTTTCGGATTGAGACATGCAAGCATGGATCCATGATGTACGTTTGGTGGCCATGGAATTTCTCATTTGACATGGATTTTTGCATGTCAACAACTATGTAGTATGTTTAGAGTCAATTATATTATGAGTATGGGAATGCCTACCTTAGAGATGATATTATTGTACTGTAAATTCTTGATTGTTGTGTGTAGGTTTCCAACCAATCTATTCTTTTTTTGAATTCCTTTGCACGATAAATCATAAAGTATTTTAATTATCACTCATTTTCTAACTTCACACTTTAGGGGGTTGTTACACAACAATTTGTCACCGTCCCTGCAATTCCCCATCCCGCACAATTGGAGGGCTCATTCCGTGACCTGTGAGCAGTGACATAACTTGAAAACACTTTCATGGCATTCTCCTAAACATGTACTTTCATTGCCCTAAAGACAAATCCTTGTGAAAAACCCTAAAAACACCCCTTTTTGCATTGGCGCAGGCAGCCAGTTCAGTACCCGCACCAATGGGGGAAATCCTTCAAAGAGGGCGCGCCAATTGGCGCTTTGTCTTAGAGTCGCACTCGCGCCAACCATTTTAAGGAGTGTTTTTAAAAAATAAATGGCGGAAGTTTCGTCCTAACCAATCCATAAACTGGTATCTAATTTGAGTTGGGAGGTTTGGCTCTGAATCTCCATGTAGAGGAAGTGGTTTGCCACCTCTCATGGAAGCTTCCTTGAGGATAGGGCCAATCCCATGATTATAGGGATCCCAAATCCCCTTCCTCAATCTATAAAAGCTTGCTCATCTCCTTTGAAATCTAGTCTCCAAGTTCCCAAGAGCCATCAGAGCCTTATGCTGCAAGAGCCTTGATTCATTCCCTTAAGGCCAAATCCAAGCAAGGAGATTATTGTCGAGACATCCAAAGAGAGAGGCTTGTCCCATCCCCGACAGGATTTTTCGAGACGTGTTCTGCTGGCGACCCTCCGAAGGAGAATTCAACGTCAGAGCCAGGTTGTATCCTCCTTTGATTGATTAATGATAAGCGACTATTGGTTATGGTTCCACTCTTGTTGTTGATTATGATGATGAGTTATGTCTTCTCTGACTGACATAGAGTTGCATATACTGGATTTTACGCTTGCGTTTGTTTTGTTTCTTGCGTGTGCAGGTGTCCGATCACGGAAATCGTGAGGATTGTGATCTGCCGGAGCTAAGGAACGAGATCACTACTTTCTCTACAAGCGACAACGTTGGATTCCAGGTAAGCCTTCATCACTAGTTGGTTTATTTTCAATTAGGAACCTGCACTATAGTGTGAACTATTGTTGCTAGACCCGATTTGGGCTAGTAGGGATCGCCTCTGTCCGCAGAGGGGATTTACCTCCACAACAATTTGGCGACTCTGCTGGGGATCATCTAGCTTGTTGTTGTTTGTTTTAGAAGCTACATACGGAGCTTGAAGTTAGCTAGATAGCCTTCGAAACGCTATTGCTCTGCATTAGCGAAGTAGATCAAAGCTGCTTCAGTCAATCTCCGGTTTAGTTTATGAACTGAACACTTGGAGTATTGTCTTGTCTTTTCGGTTGTTTCTCGATTCTTCTTGCTTGTTCGGCTCTTTTGGCTTGCTATTTTTGTGATTTTGGCTTTTGGTTAGCTTGATCATCACTGGTCTGCTTGTTGGATTGCCTTTTTTTTTAATTTTTCCATAGCAAACTCGACTGGCGTGCTTTACAGCTTGACAGTCGCGCCCATTGGCATAGGTTTCTTGTGTATTACCCACGCCAATTCCTTTCTGGCACTAGTTTCAGCCTCACAGTCGCGCTAATCCTGTGAGGTACTAGGGTTTGCTCTATTCTGAGCTTCCTGAGCTTGATCAGTGTGTTTGGTCTTGTTTTTTTGACTGCTTGAATGTTCTGAAGCCTTGTTTGACTGGCTGTGACCTTCGTCCTTTGGTTGTTTGCCCGTTTCCATTGATTTCACATTCTAGCCCTAGGGCATCTAGGTGCTCTTGTGTGTCGAGCCTCCCTCGGGAGTTTTTGGTTTCTATTTGTTCAGTCAACCTTTTGATTTCTCCTCTGCATTCGTTTAGCGGTTGTTTATCATTTTATTGCGTTATTTGAGTGTTTGTTCTCTTCTTCATTCGAATTTCTCTTTGTCTCGCTTCGGGCCTAGATTACATGGTCCATTTGAGTCTTTGGGATTCTTTTGGTTTTGAGGGACTGTTTTGTCAATTTGGAGATCTGATTGTGTGTTTACATTGAGTGAGATTTGTGTGTTTTGCTCTTTCCTCATCACTTCTCAAATTGGTCTTTTCATTAGTTTTCATTTTGTTTAGTGCACTTGGCTATTAAACATTGAAAATACAAAAAAAATATCTTTTGCTTTCGATTAGTTAGTGCAAATTAAAATCTTTTCGGTGTTATTAGTGATTAGTGACTTTGAGAGAAATTTTTTTGGTTTACATTAGCTGCATTAAAGACTTTGTTGTTTGTTTTCTGATCATTTTGTTTGTGTGAAAAAGCTCTTAACTCTCTCATAATTAGCTTTCATCGAATAAAATGATATACTGTGGCATATAGTGTGCATTTAGGAGATTTTGAGACATCACACTCGCTAGGGCCTGAAAAATGAAACGTAATTGAAGATAAACATTAAAATTTATTCAATTTACACTAAGGCAGCATTGAAACATTAACACAACATTTAGAGGTCTACGCTAGAGACGTGTTCCGACGTCTTTAAACCTAGTAGCTGTTGTTCGCCTCTTGGCTTTAGACAACGCTAGTACGGACTTGTGCTCCCTGTACCGTCACATATATAAAGGGAGACCCCACTAGGTTTCCATCCTTTATCCATAGGAAGCTGAGTCTGCCACCCTATACCCGTGATACACTGGACACAACATTTGGGGAGATTGCCTACACGTACGTCAAGTCCTTGGTTAATTTCTCTTTCATTTTGAAACCAAGGTGTATATTGCAGTTCACGTTTATTTGGTACACCCTTTGCCTAGATTACCAGAGTAGTCATTTGATCTTTTCTGACTCTTTAAATTTGAAAGGATCACCAAGCGCTTGTCCTTTCACGCTTGCTCCAAAACTGAAAGAGATAGAGTCACCTTTTATCTGTTTCTCGACTCTTAAAACATGAGACGGTGAAGCTTCTAAGTTTCAATGTGGTAAAATAAATCACCCGCGATCACACGCCCTGTTAGAATTTGCTTGTTGGCCGTTTGATTGTGTGTCTTGACTCTTTTTCAGCCCGTGTGTGTTGTGCTTGATCTTTTGTCATTTTTGTCACAGCGGCGGAACCTTCCGTTTCGTCTACTGGTAGTCCATATACGGACGATTCATCAGAGGCTTCTCAGTCCTCTGCTGAACCCCAGTAGCCCATCGTTTCCGAGTTTCCCGACGGGGGACCGGTTTTGTCTGAGCAGCCCTTTGGAGGACCAGTTGAGTTCAATTGGCCCTTTTCCAACCCTTGGTTTGGATTGGGAGTAGGGGAAGATTTCCCTCCTCTTACATCGGGTTCACCTGTTATAGCTGCTGTTATTCCTCCTAGTCCTCGCCGTCTGTTACGAGATCTAGCGGCAGGTTAGAATATGAGTGATTCTCCTAGCGAGGAAATTCCCACGTCTGGTGAATATTACTAGTTATTCCCTCGACAGTTATTTCCATAAGACAACCCTGAACCATCTGTTATGTCATCACCCGGTCCCTCATTACTAGCTGGGTATAGATCCTTGGGTCAGATTATTGCCGCCGTTGCCTCTATGGGGGTATCAGCTCCTTCTACGAAGCTGGTTGTTCCTTCATTAGGGATGTCTCCTAAGACACCCATTACGTCATCCCCTCAGGTCACTTCTGTACTTGTCAGGCCCACTGTCTGTGTGGCCACATCTGCACCCGTTGTTACCACTCAGTCCGTAAGGACCACATTGCTTCTCGAAGACGTCTATATAGCATCTGCTATGCCGGAGAACATCTCTCCGGAGGAGTATCGATTGTCCTTGCAACAATCGAACCCCGAGGTCAGACAGTCCTCTCAAGACCCCAACCGCTCGTATTTCTCACATTATGCACAGGATGGTACACCCGTGTACGTTTTTCCATATCAGTACGATGAGCATGGGAAACCTTTACGTTTACCTGCTCCTGAGGCTCAATTTCATGCTTAGAGTTTACCGTATAACCAGGCTGGATAGCCTTATAACCCGCAAGGAAAACCTTTTCAAGGCCAACCTTCGAGCCAGCCTGGCTATCCTTATGACCCGCAGGGACAGCCCATACAGGGCTACCCTCCGGGCCAGCAAGGGCCATTGTATGGTCCACAAGGATAGTATTATAACCCTTCAGGTCAACTCGTGCAGCCTCTCCCTGGAGTCCCACCTGGGAAACCTCATGGACTCACAGGACAACCGGGGTACCAACCGGGACCGGTATATGGTTCTGGGGGGCAAGTCCAACGTTCTCAACCCATGCAACCGCAGTATCCTCTTGGTCCAAACGTTACACATCAGCCAGGACCATCTTATGGTCTTGTTGCAGGTCAAACCGGTTATCAGCAACCACCTGGCTCTATCCCGCCACCAGGCCAACCGGCCAATCCGGCACAACCTAGTGTTCCTCAACAGCCAGGTCAACCTGCACAACCGACACAACCTATTTATCCAGGTCAACCTGTTCAACCAGGGTAGCCCGCTCAGCTAGGTCAGCCTGTTCAGCCAGGCCAGCCTGCACAACCTGTCAACCCTGCCCAACAGCCGACTTATTCAATGCCATAGCCGGATCAACTGCTGCACCCTAATTATCAGGCTTAGCAGGGTCCCACCTATCAGCAGCCCACTTGACCTCAAGGCGGTTATTATTCTCATGGTCAATACCGACCGAATTATAGCCAGCCCCAAGGTTATAACTATTACTCTCAACAACCCGGCTACACCTATACTCAGCGGGAAAATCCGTAGACTACTCAAACGGGGCCGACTTACAATCAGGGTCCATACTCTGGTTATCAAGCCCCGTACACTGGTTACCAGCAATCGAATCAGGCTGGTTACCAGCAACCAAATCAGGCTGGTTACCAGCAACCGAATCAGGCTGGTTATACACCCTATACCCCCTACGGTCAGAATCCTGCTGGACAGAACCCCTGGGGGCAAGGATATTCTCAACCAGCGTGGAGTACAGGTATTGGTCCTTATCGAGGGCCAGGCATGCCGTCCAATCCACCATTGCCGTTCCTGGCTACCTTGGAATTACTGGATGTTTTGAAATTAACTAATGATCCAATTCTTCACAATCCTTATTGGCCTCCGGTTCCTACCAAGGTACCCGATTGCCCCAAGTTTGAGGGTAAAGCTGGGGAGGACCCCCAAGCTCATGTGATGACTTACCATCTTTGGTGTTCGTCCAACTCTTGGGTGGATGATTCAATTCGTCTACGCCTCTTCCAGCGCACTTTGACTGGTGCTGCCGCTAAGTGGTATATTGAATTATCTTGTGGCATCTTTCAAGATTTCAATACGTTAGCCATGGCTTTTCTGACTCACTTTCAGTTACCGGTTCGCGACGAAGCCGGGACGCACCTCCTGACTTCTTTGAGGCAGGACAAAGCCACCCACATTTCTGATCACATTCATGAGTGGCGACGTCGTCGTAGACTGATCAAGTTCCATATACCTGATCAGATACTAACTCATTGGTTCACCACCTCCTTCGTTAACAAAATCGCCCAAGATATTGCTATGGGAGCGTGTGTGACTGAAAAACAAGCCATAGCGCGTGCCCAATATCTGGATCTGGTATACTCTCAGTCCAGCACACTTTATGATATTTTGCCTAATGCTCCACGGTCTGGAACCTCTAAAGCTCCACCTACCCCGGCGGTGGATGGTGTTATTGGTTCCGTGTCTTAGAATTCGAAAAAATCTTCGAATGGGAACCAAAAGTCCAACTCATCCAATAATTCTTCTCCTCCCGCCCCTCCCGATTCTGGAAAAACTGTGGAGGTTAACGCCGTTCAGGCTAATCCTACGGAAAAAGCCTCCAAAGGGAAAAATAAGGACAAAGGAAAATCTAAATCCAAGGCCCCAAAGCCAGAGTCCAAACCTTGTACCGAGGATGGTTCCCAACGTAAACTGAAGTATCCCTGCCTTATTTGTGAAGGAGATCATTATACCAAGGATTGTCCATGACGATTTGAAGTTAGTCAACTTCTAAAAGGCTCCAAAAGGACTCCAGTAGTTCTTAAAGAACCGTTCCCATCTCAGCAGACCCAGATGGTTGAACAGCCGTCACCATCTGCACCATTTGGGTCCCAGGTCTTTATGATGAATGGTGCTGCACCTGTCTCCATTGCTACGTGTTCGAAGGATTACAACGAATCGCGTCAGGAAGTTGGGAAGGCAGTTATGGACGGTCCACCTCCCCCACCTGTCTCCGGTCCGTTGGAAATTGAGAGGCCACCTTCTAAAGGTGTTCTACGAAGGTCTTCCTACAATCCGAATGCCCGTGCCGCTCAGCACTACAGTATTGTTGAGGATTTGGCACAGGCACCTTCTGCCATGTCTGCATTGGAAGTTCTTCAAAGTTTCCCTTCACAACGGAAAGCTTTGTTGTCTGCAATCGGTGGAATCGATCCCTCCGATTCTAGTCTTCTCACCTTCGACTTAGAGAATTTTACCCCCCGACTTCCACATCAGATCGCTCTCATTATTCAAGTCGGGATCAACGGTCTTAAAATCCATAGGGCCATTGTGGATGAAGGTGCCTCTACCTGTGTCATGTCGTTCGCCTGCTGGAAGGCCATTGGCTCTCCGGCTCTTTCATCGTCTCCTAATGCCCTAGAGGCATTCAATGGTCGGGAATCAAAACCCTTGGGTGTTCTCGAGAGTTTAGAAATTACTTTACAGGGGAAGACAGTCAATGTAGAAGTAGAAGTAGTTGACACCAAGCTTAAATACAATATACTTCTCAGCCGCAGTTGGACTCATGCCATGTTATGCGTGCCGTCCACCATCTTTCGACTTCTTAAGTTCCCTCACGAGGGAAAAATCATTACGGTGGATCAGTTGTCTTTCTTCACCTCCACCTTTGAGAACAACGTTCCTTACGTGGATCAGATTCCAAATCCCCATGACAGTGTAGGACCCGGTCTCTTCAAGGGCCCCGTCCTCATGGGTATTTTTCCCGCAACACCACCGCACACCGCTCAAGTTAATATGATCTCTAGGTCTGATGACCCATGGCTCATCCCTTCACCTGAGCAGGTGAATGAGTTTGGAGAATTGATGCCCTTAACTCTGGTAGAGATTAACTACTATGAAATCGTCGCTGCATCTGATCCTCCCCCTCCTCAGCATGCTCCTTCGAGCATGGCTTTAGACATCTATTCTCAATCCCCCTGGCTCGGCGAGGCCGACTCGCCTGATCCTCTTAAAGAGATTTTCCCTTCTGATGAAGCCATTGTTGAAAAAATGTCTCTTGAGGAGCTACCTTGGAGTGAAGGACATCATCGTTCCTCATTCATGCCTAGCTTGGGGGCAATGTCAGATTTTCTAGAGCGTTTTGCATCTCAGGTTCCCACTCCACCTCTCCAGATGCCCATATTGACACATGAGGTGCTTTTAGAGGGAAACCTGAGCAACATTACTCAAACCATTCCAATCGACATCTCCGTTAAACTGGGGATCGTTGAAAACATACACGTGGGAGTGACTTGTTCTCCTGATGAGATACGAGTTTATACTGATCTTTTTTGAGAATTCAGAGACGTGTTTGCCTAGTCCTATGAGGAAATGCCTGGGATTGATCCCAGCATAGCAGTGCACGAGATTCCTACCTATCCTGGTGCAAAACCCGTGCACCAACGCCTACGCCTGGTGCATCCTCACAAAGCCGCTGCCATTAAAGAAGAAGTTGAAAAACTTCTGAACGCGGGCTTCATTTACCCGATTCCCCTCACAGAATGGGTCTCCAACATTGTCCCTATAGATAGAAAATAGGGTACCATAAGAGTTTGTGTTGATTACCGAGATATTAATCAGGCCTGTCCGAAGGACAACTACCCCACTCCTTTCATAGATCAAATCATTGACGAATGTGCCGGGAGTGAGATTTATTCCCTGATGGACGGATTTTTCGGGTATAATCAGATAAATATTCTACCTGCTAATTAACACAAGACTGCATTCATCTGTCTGTGGGGTAATTTTGCCTATAAAAAGAACCCGTTCGGCTTGAAGAACGCTGGAGCCACTTTCCAGCCTGCTATATCTTACACGTTCCACAACATATGCCATATCGTTCAGCCTTATCTGGACGATCTGCCAGCTCATTCAGCTCGGCGAGAGGACCATCCTGAACACCTCCGCCAGATTTTTCTTTGCTGTAGACGCTATAATATTTATCTTAACCCTCATAAATGTGTCTTTTGCGTGGATTCTGGCCGTCTATTAGGGTTCATAGTCTCCAAGGATGGGATTCGCCTTGACCCTCTAAAGGTCGAGGCCATTTTCAATCTCCCATCACCCTCTTCATTATATCAATTGCAGAGTCTGTAAGGAAAAGATAATTTCCTCCGATGCTTTATACCGAACTACACGAAAGAAGCCAAAGGATTCACGTGTCTCTTAAAGCAGAACGTTCCCTTTCATTGGGACGACATTGCTCAACAATCCTTTGAGAAGCTCAAGACGTTACTTGTTAATGCTCCGTTTCTTCGTCCTCCGAACTATCACCATGATTTCACTTTATACTTGGCTGCCGCGTTTAGCACCATAGATATGGTTCTGGTGCAGGATGACGATGATGGAAATAAACACGTGGTTTATTATCTATCACAGAATCTTCTCGACACAGAAACACATTACGCTCATGTCGAGAAGCTAGCTTTAGCAGCTGTACAAGCTGTGCAACGTTTCCGCCACTACATCCTGCTGCGTACCATAACCGTGGTTTCGGATTGCAACCCCATGACATATATTCTCTCTCAACAATTACTGGGGGAAAATACTCGAAGTGGATTGTTATCCTTCAGGAGTTTGACCTAGAGTTTACTACTGCTAAGTCAACCAAATCACTGGTTTTTACGGATCTCATTTGCTCCCTCCCGACAGACTCCACACCCTCTCACTCCGAAGATCATATCCCGGATGAAACCCTCTTCCTTATCAGCACTCGCGACCCATGGTGCGACAATATTATTGTGTATCTTCAGACGTCAACCTTCCACTTCCAGTTGACCAAAGATGCCTGACGTCGAATTTGGCATCAGTATCAACCCTACCGCATTGTAGGAGATACATTATACCGGGTTGGAGTAGATTCGGTGCTCCGTCGGTGCTTGACTTTGGAAGAGGCTGAAAGAGTCTTAAATGACTGTCATAGTGGTGCCTGTGGCGGTCACATGTCTGGATATGCCACCGCCCAGAAGATTCTGCGTGCGGGTTACTTCTGGCCGTCAATCTTCAAAGACTGTATTGTTGCAGTCCGCAAATGTCACGCGTGCCAGGTTTTTCAGCGCAAGATGCGCGCGCCACCCCTCCCTCTGCATCCTGTCATTACCGTCGGACCTTTCACAAAATGGGGTGTAGATTTCATGATGTGTAACCCTCATTCGGCTGGGGGGCATGCATATATAATTGTCGCTGTCGACTACTTTACTAAGTGGGCCGAAGCGATGCCTACACTAGCCGCCGACGGTAAGAAAACTGCCCAATTTATCTTCAACCACATCATTTCACGTTTCGGGGTCCCTCAGGCCATTGTTACCGATCATGGTACTTACTTTCAAGATTATATGATGGCCGAGCTGACATCAATATTGGGCTTACGACACGATAGCTCAACGCCATATTACCCCCAGGAAAATGGCCAGGTTGAGGCTGTGAACAAAGTTTTGGTCACAATGCTTCAACGAACAGTTGGAATTCATAAGTCCAATTGGCACCTCCAATTGTTCTCAGCTCTATGGGCATACCGGACGTCAGCAAAGAGTGCAACCGGATTCACACCATTCCAATTGGTGTATGGTCTGGAAGCAACTCTTCCGGTTGAGTGTGAAATTCCTTCCTTAAAGTTGGTTGTGGAACTTTTTCCCGATACTTCTCCTGAAGAAGAGAGTCTCCTGTATTTAGAACGGTTGGATGAAACCCGCCGCTTGGCTACCTTAGTCATTGAGGCACAGAAGAAGCGGGTCAAAGCACACTTTGATCAATCAGTCTCTCCACGTTCCTTTTTCGAAGGGGACCTTGTCCTCCTATACGACCAAGCGCATGAAAAACTCAGGGCCAGTAAGTTCCAACCCATGTGGCATGGGCCCTACATAGTAAAAAGAGTATTAAAGAATGGGGCTTATGAGCTCATTGATTATGGAGGAGTTCTGTTGGCGTAGCCTAGAAATGGGCTGTACCTTAAGAAATACTACGCTTGAAGTTATTTTTGGTGTGGTGTGTGTACATAGGTGTGTATATTCATTTGTGTGCATGTGTGTTGTGGTGCGCGATGTAAGCGTATTTCTGCTGATCGGGTCTTCCTGATTGTGCAGATGTCCATTAATCCGTTTGTGGGTTTCGCGGATGGTTCCTCCCGCAGTACCAGGAATCTGTCTTCGGCAGCCTGGGTAATTTATGATCCTGCTAGTGAGTTGGTTAACCTGCAAGGTGTGTGTCTGGGTCCTACTACAGATAATATCGCAGAATATAGTGCTGTATTGGAATTATTAACCGAGGCTGTGGACCTCGGAATTTGTGAATTACTTGTGTATCTAGACTCACAAATTGTAGTATTGCAACTTAACGGACATTATTCAGTAAGAAATCAATCCATTTTATGTCTGTACCTGCGTATTCGTCTGCTGGAAAGAAATTTTGACTATATTACATATCAACACATACCCAGACATATGAATACATTAACAGATGCAGTAGCTAATTTGGTTCTAGATAGACATTTGCACAATTTATAAACAAAAACATCATCACATGTAAAAGATCCATCCAGAAAGAGGTATGTATATATATATGTGTCGAAATGTTTACATAGTGTGCATCACATAAAATCAAAAAATATACATGTTCGTCTTAATACATCCGGAGACGACATGTCTCTCAAAAAATATGCATGAAAGAAGCCCTAGGTGTCTAATCCGCATGGTGCTTGTGGTAACATGCTACTGCGCGCACTAAGCATCTCAAAAGTTGGTGGAGGCGACTAGGCACTCCCACCGTATGTCTCTGATACACCATCGGGACATCTGCCAGCCGAGCGTAGTCTGGAATCCCCTGGGAAATCCCCTCCAGGTTCTGGATCAACTCTCCCCCCTCGGAAACCTCCGCCTGAGGGTCAGCTGTGGGCTGAGTTCTCCGTGCAATGGGAGACATATCGGCAGGTATCTCTGGGCTGACATCTGCATACATATAAAACTGGTGTTAGAACGGACAAGTATTACCAAAAAAAATCATAAAACATAAAAATAAAAAAGAGAGGTCATAACTAACTCCTCATCCCAGTCATCCCCCTCCGGAAGTGGGAGATCTGGGTCTCCAATGAAATCGGTCCCGGCATAGGGCCAATCCTCGACCACAACCAACTGACGCCGTAACCATCCAAAAAATTCCGGCCTCCAAGACATATGTTGGCCTCCTCCTGACCTGGGCATAAGTGCTGCCTAGCGAGCCATCCTTGGCTCTCTTGGTATCGGCTTAGAAACTATGGCCCCTTGGCCCTGAAAGATAGGTAGTCGTTCCAGGATGAATGATACCAAAATGGAACCGTAGACAAATTGCTTTAGTTTGACTTGCTTGCACCTTGTAAGCTTCCTTTTGATATTTGTTGTCACTGCAGTAGCCCAATCAAACAATGTAGGGCTCATACACTCGAAGGCTAGTATGAGTTGGGCCTTGGTCGCCTCATGCGGCGCTTGCGATCCCGCAGCCCGCGTAATGGTGTGTAGCACTACCCTGAGTGCTAGATCGTGGACAGTGTGGATATCCACCTTCCCGCTTCCCGATCCAGTTCGTGCCCCTGGGCACACTCTCACCATTACTTGCTCCATCTTCTCTCCAGATGGTCTGCTGCCTGTCAGGATGGGCACCGGACCTCTGCGCGACAGTCCGGTTATGAAATATACGTCGAAAATCTCAAGTTCCAACACTTGGTCTTGAAGTTTAAAAACTTCCTCATTTTCGTCCCATATGCTGACCAAGTACTATAGCAGCTCTGGCTGGGCTCGTAAGAAGGGTGTGAGGAAGAATTTCTTAAGTCCACAGTTCTTAAGTGCAGTCATGCAGGCTTCATTCTTGATAGCCATTTCATCTTCCTCTCCATGTTCCCTCTCCTTCCATTCGATAACCATTTTTGCCTTTATATCTGCATCAACACAATCAAAAATACATTGTTAGATCTCTGGAACATTTGAAAATCCACATAGATAGCTCACATTTTCAAAATTTTGAGTGGAAAATTGCATTGCGCCATTGGCGCGACCTCTTTGTTAAGAAATGTCCATTGGCACAGGTCCGTGCCCGATACCCGCGCCAATAGAGCGAGTCCTAAAATTTCAAAATGGTTCGCCCAGAAGTCTAATACATAATAAAAACATATAAAAAATGGATTGGAATGGAGCTTAAGGAAACACCTATTACCTGGAACAAATGCGGAACTGAATAACGTCCCAAATCAGTTGTAGTCACCGTCAGAAGTTTGCACACGAATGGACCACTGCTGCTCTCCAATGAGGTAAATAGTAAAAGTAATTTTGTTTTTACCATTTGAGACTTATTTATAACTTTTGAAATCTAAATAGGTTTTAAAAGTAATTTTTTATTAATATTTTAATATATTTTTTCAAAAATGGATTTTACACTTGCCTTTATGTGCATCAATAGGTTTTTACGCAACTTAAACGGTGACACGAGTTGTATTTTATACTTTTTCGGACTCGGTAAATACACGAAAAAGTCATTTCGGAGTCATCTTTCAGCTCTTTTCTGACTCTCTAAACATGAAAAGATTGCCGAGGCCCTTGTCGTTTCCATCTCGTTAAAGTGGCCATGAAACAACATCTACCCAGTATACGTTTACCCCTTTTTCGGGCTGGGATAGATTATTTACGAAAAAGGAATACCCTAGCCTATTGCGACTAGGAGGTTTTCTTAGACATAGTTTTATACCTTTTCGGATCTAAGGAACTATTTACGAAAAGGGACTGTTAGAGTTTACTTTTCCGCTGTCTTTTCAAACTCTCTAAATATGAAAAGACACTGAGTTCTTCCTCTGTCAGAATTGTTAAACCCTGATGACATTAGATTCAGTCGTAATGACGTTATTCGAGTCGCTCCTTCCTAGGGCTCGTTAAATGTACTAGGATGGATTCGTCCGAAGGAAGAACTTATATAACAAGCATATGCTATCCCCTTCAAGCTTGTTATCAAAATAATTTGGGTACTCGCTAGAAATGACGGGGGAAAATGGAACCAGAATCATTGTCGTGTCGGTAGTATGTCGCTCTTGAACATGGCACTTGTCTGCATTCGTGTCGGGTTGGGGATATCTCATCTCATTTGTTCACTTGCCTCCGTGGGTTTGGGTAATCCTTTTTGACCTCTCATATACTCTTTGCCTCGTCGCCATGACCTCTGATCCGTTGATGTCAAATACTACCAAACTCACTTCCGTGCCACCATATGTTCAAGAGAATTTGACCTCTGCAAGTATCAACCTTCCTTTGATTCTCATATGATCCTGATTCACAAAGACATTATGTTCCTCTGTCTCACGTCGATGATGTGGGAAACACTATGGCCCACCTTCGATCAAGGTCACTTCCTGTCGACTTCAGCTCATTATCCAGGAAGCTGATCTAGAGACCCCCTTCTGGTACCTTGGAGCCTGCATGCCTCAATGGCAGGTTCTTCGCATTCGACGTGAGGTTTTCATCATTAGCCTCCGATCGAGTGATTTTGCGGGTGTTCGACTTCAGCTCACTGTTCACATGCCGTAGATTGTACCTGTAGTACCTTGAGGACCATTGGCATTAATGGTGGTACCTCTCGCGTCTGTTAACAGCTTTCATCATTGGCTGGTAATCAGACGATGTTCTTGCATGTTCGACTTCAGCTCACTTATTCGCATGTTTGAACTTGTACTTTGTTCGGGTCTAGATGGAGCGCAAGACCCTAGATTTTGTCTGTTGGAATCCAGGCTGCGATTTTGTGGATTATTATGATTAGTTACATGACTCACTGATTGGATGGCTGCGACCATACCTGAGTCTATTTACCGATCCTCACTGGATGGCTGCGTCCATGCCTCGGATCTGGATTATTACATACTCTGTTATGGATGGCTGTGCCCATACCACGTATATATCATGTATTTGAGATATCAGTTGTATTTCTCTACGCAGGTTTTCTAACGGTGGTGTTTGCAGTTGGACACGTTCTCGTAAAGCATTTCACCCCTCTCTCTCTCTCGGGCCTCATGCTTTAGGGGGCATCTGTTACACATCAATTTGTCACCGTCCCTGCAATTCCCCATCCCGCACAATTGGAGGGCTTATTTCGTGACTTGTGAGTAGTGACATAACTTGAAAACACTCTCATGGCATTCCCCTAAACATGTACTTTCATTTCCCTGAAGACAACTCCTTGTGAAAAACCCTAAAAACACCCCTTTTTGCATTGGCGCGGGTAGCCAGTTCATTACCCGTGCCAATGGGGGAAATCCTTCAAAGAGGGCGCGCCAATTGGCGCTCTGTCCCAGAGTCGCACTCGCGCCAGCCATTTTAAGGAGTGTTTTTTAAAAATAAATGGCGGAAGTTTCGTCCTAACCAATCCATAAACTAGTATCTAATTTGAGTTGGGAGGTTTGGCTCCGGATCTCCATGTAGAGGAAGTGGTTTGCCACCTCTCATGGAAGCTTCCTTGAGGATAGGGCCAATCCCATGATTATAGGGATCCCAACTCCCCTTCCTCCATCTATAAAAGCTTGCTCATCTCCTTTGCAAGCTAGTCTCCAAGTTCCCAAGAGCCATCAAAGCCTTATGCTGCAAGAGCCTTGATTCATTCCCTTAAGGCAAAATCCAAGCAAGGAGATTATTGTCGAGACATCCGAAGAGAGAGGCTTGTCCCATCCCCAACAGGATTTTTCGAGACGTGTTCCGTTGGCAACCCTCCGAAGGAGAATTCAGCGTCAGAGCCAGGTTGTATCCTCCTTTGATTGATTAATGATAAGCGACTATTGGTTATGGTTCCACTCTTGTTGTTGATTATGATGATGAGTTATGTCTTCTCTGACTGACATATAGTTGCATATACTGGATTTTATGCTTGCGTTTGTTTTGTTTCTTGTGTGTGCAGGTGTCCGATCACGGAAATCGTGAGGATTGTGATCTGCCGGAGCTAAGGAACAGGATCACTACTTTCTCTACAAGCGACAGCGTTGGATTCCAGGTAAGCCTTCATCACTAGTTGGTTTATTTGCAATTAGGAACTTGCACTATAGCGTGAACGATTGTTTCTAGAACCGATCTGGGCTAGTAGGGATCACCTCTGTCCGCAGAGGGGATTTACCTCCACAACAAGGGTGTTTTGTTATAAATTATTTTTTCGTATTCATGGAAATTAATGTCGTACCCCTATCCTTCGTCATGCAAAGAATTATTGCCATTAATTCCTGAAGAAGATGGAAGAAAATACTTTCCCTGAAAGATGAAAATATTGTTCAAATCCCTTTAAAAACCCCATTTCAAGAGGTTGTCATAGGTTGCAGATTGGCAACATGTGACATAACTTATAAATACAACCATCTTTCATTAAGAGAGGGATTTTGGCTAATTTTAGAAATGATTTGGCTCTAAGATTCTCTTTGAAACTCTGCTAAAGTATCCAACTTATGATCCTAAAGCTTTTAAAAGCAAGGTGTTGAGACAAGGAATAACTGGAAGGGGACTCTACGACATAAAGGCATAAGGTTGTAACCACTTGCTTATGGTAGTACTGTTAGCCACCTATAAAATTTTTCATATCAAATGGTGGCTAAATCAATTTTGAAGCCTTCAAGAAACAAGTTTTATTGCTAAAAATGTTGTCTCTTGAAGACTCATGAAGACATCATGCCCTTTGTTTAATATTCACTGCTGTTTCCATTTTAAAACTCCAAAATTCTGCTTTTTCCCATGAAGAAAAGACTGCTGCAAAAAACCATTTTCCCCCTCCTCCACTAAAAAACTAACCTTAATTTTATCCTCTTTTTCCCCCATAAAATTCCTCTATTTTTCATTTATTCCCTTTTCCCCTTCATAAAATCCCTTTTTACAAGGTTTAAAACTCACTTTTGAACCTTGCCAAAACCCCCAAATCCATCAAAAACCTTGGAAAATTTCATAAAAAATAAAGTTTTTTGACTATGGGTTTAAGCCCCTTTGGGCTAAGTCCTAACCACTTCCCCACATGTGCTCACGCCCTAGAACCAGGCGCTAACCCAGTCGGGCACTTATCACTTTGGCAATAATCAAAGCGCACAAGTCTTTTTGTTGTATTAAGACCTCCGATCCGATGAGCCCCATTGTTTATAAGCCCCGATCCCATTGCCGTTTCATATAATCCTTAGGCCCGCAATCGGGTCCTAAAGTTTGTAAATAAACCCATCTCGATGTAATTTTCCTTTGAAAATCATCAAAACCCCTTTTTCCTAAGTTTTGAACTAAACACGCCAGTGCAATATTTTTATTAATAAACACCGTTGATCTTAAAACCCGATCAATGATCCGCGCGTTATCACATCGGAGAAATTCAAATGGGTAGATTGAAAAGCCCATCTCATCACCCTGATTCTGATTGGCCCTTATACATATAATCCCTGGGCATTTGCTTTTTCATATGAACCAATGGCCCCGTAGTCGGGCGCCAAGCCTTTTATATAACCTGCCCCTGAAGCCAAAACCTTTGTGTTTCATTAATTTTTAGTTTTCATATGTTTTAAAGGGTTTTCCGCTGGTTAAATGTTTTAGATAATATCCACCGTTGATTTGAAGTGATAAGACAGATTGCGTAATATCGCATCACAAGTTTTATCAGGCGCATTTTATTCCCTCTTTCGATTGACTACCCTCGATGGATCCTCCGCCGTTGGATCTATCCGCCACATCTCTAATCCAACGACCCTTATTTGCTCCGATCATAAGCTCCTTCCTCTGCCTTGAACCCCTCTGATTCATCCTCCATCATCGATCTGATCTGCAGATCGACGGTCCAAATTCAATCGCATCGACGCTCCTCTATCCATTGCCTCTTCCGATCACGAAGCTCCGATTACATCTGGGCCGTTCACGTGTCCAGATCGGACGGTCCAGATTGCATCTCTCGACCTTGGTTAAAACATACACCCTCGCTTCATAATGTTTTCCAAGTAGATCTTAGCTGTTGATCTCTGTAAATCAACAACTCATATTAAACCTTTCTCTGCCTTGTGTATTATTTCGTTTAACCCATTTTTCAATCCTGACCATTGATCCTTTACATCCAACGGTCCATATTAACCCTGACAGGCCCGACCCCTGTGGGTCCCGCCTCCCTCCAGATCTGATCTCAGCCATCCAATCCTTGATCCAATAGCTCAAAACAAAACCACCCACCTCATTCCGCCCGCACATCTTATCAATATCGCGTTCACTCTCCGCCGTTAGATCTGAGGCCCCAAATCTAATGGTTAATGTTCCATATCGCGTAAATTTAAGCACGAGCATTAATTTCCCAAGGGCTGCGTGATATAAGCCATTTTCAAACGCCACGTGTCAGGTGGGAACACATAACGCATTCGAAAAGGTGAAACCGCCTATCCTTATTTTTGCCACGCGAAACCCGCGATTTTCCCTCCTGAAACTGCCTTCCTCATTTTGTGTTATGTTTTATCGAGTGTGCTCCCCGCCATTGATCTCTACAGATCAACGGCTTAGATTCGATATCGTGTTTGAACTATCGCCCTCCGCTTTCACCAAAGGGCCTTCAATGAGCAATCACAACCATTGATCTCTAGGTCCAAACCGATCCGACGGCCCAGATCCTTTCCGGAAACCCCTATTTCCTCTTAACCTTTATCACTGCTGATTAAAGTTTTAAACCCGTTTTTTCGCATTTTTCGCCTATGTTATTATAAAGTGACTCTTTCACTTTGTATGTTCATGACTAATCTCGACCGTTGATCAAACATAGATCAACGTATCTAACTTAAAACTCCACCGCTTATTCATCAACCGCTTCCCTTTTTGATCTTCGCACGCAATATCCACCGTTGGATGCTGTCATCCAACAACCATGCTCCTAACCATAGCGTCCTAAAGCAGTTTTACCCAATAAACACAGGATTTCATAATTATTTCTTGGTTTGTGCAGGACTTCAAAGGTTTTTTCAAATATTTTATATAAAATGGAAGGTCGAGAGTGACAACTCTCCAGGCCTTTGATTATTAAATAAATCTCTTGGCAAAGGTTCCCATCAAGGTTTATCAGTACATCATGAGCACTAATGTTATTATGAACCCTCTACGACACTTGCATATTAAAAATACACAGTAATATTAAATCAAATCAAAGAGTATCAGTGTTGAAGACCAACGCATAGCAGAACCAAAGATTGAAGATTAATTCCACGGTTTAATGGATTACGGCTAAGGTCGATTATCAAAAGCCTAATCCACTAAATTAAACATAGTTAGAGGCAAATTGATTCCTCTCAGCTACCAGATTGCCACCTGTGGCGTCACAACATTCAACAGAGGCCGAGTAATGACCAGAACAGAGGATATTTGCCTCACGACAGCCAAACAGTTAATTCAGCCGAAGAACTTATTGCAAAATATCTGCTGAGTTATTACAGATATGGCATAGAGCCTCAAAGTCAACAAAAGCTCTCCACCGAGCTTAATTCTTAAATGTAAAACAACTAATACAGACAAACATCTGTAAACTTCTCCATCGAGCCCCTCAAAGGCCAAGAAGCATTAACTGTATTAATTGAACCCATAGATATTTTCTCTTTCGACTTCCTCATCCTTCTATAAAATATTATTGAGGAGTTCATTGTAAAAGTTGGTTGATCACTAGTTGTAATACTGAAACTCTCTGAAATAATACATATTCTATCGAAGTTGAAGAAGAAATTGAAGTCTTGGAAGTCCTGATGATGTTGTTGCATGCTTGTTCTTGAGAAGGCTCTATCATTGGATCCATGAGCTTGGTTGTTGGTGAAGTATTCTAAACTGTTTAATGTTTTCCCCTGTTTTCATTCTGTTCCATAAATTCTTACTATAGTAGGATGAAAGTTTTAGGCTAATAAATGACTCTTGGAAGCACCTTAGACTTGTTTATCCTTCATTGTTTTATGTTTTCTTCTGCTGAGGTATTTTAAAGTATTTAATCTCTCTCTTTAGTCCTCATGCTTGTTTATTTCTCTCATAGTTTGAAAAGTTGGTTTCAACATGATTTATGGTTCTCCCTGCTTGTCTTCTACCACTTAAAGGCTGTTATTGAAGTCTCCCTTTGAAGTATCTTTGTTTAAATTGAGCCAAGGAGGTCTGTTCTTGTTGGGTGTGGAGCCTGATTATCTTGTTTACTTTGTATCACAACATTGGACCCCTGTACCTTAAATGGGGCGGCAATGCCGCCCGTAAATTAATCGCTACCGTGGGGGGTCCAGGGGGGGGTGGCAGCAATTTTATGGAGCCCCCCCCTGGTAGGGGGTTTCGGGGGCAGTGCCCCCAAAGCTAAAAACAAATGTAAAATTTCCTTGTAAAAGTATAGTAATTTCTAGTCAATCTGGGCCGTTCATTAGGTAGATGATCTGACGATAGAAGTTATGTTTAGTTTAGGGTTTTTTCCCCTAGAAGGAAACCCCTCTCTTTGTATGAGGGTATTGTATTGCGGCTGTGTATTACGTGTGTATTCTCTGAGCGAGAAATAGATAGGGAGACTGTGAGAGAGAACAAAGGATATTACAGCAGATCTGTTGTAGGTTTTGTCTCTTCATTTTTCTGGATAATAGAAAGGAATGACTGGCTGTTCGGGGTGGACGTAGCCCAAACTGGGTGAACCACGTATATCTGTGTCTCTTTGGTTTTATGTGTTTTGTGTGCTTGTATTTTCCGCATATTTTATGTGTTACATTACTCTGTAATATATAATTTTCAGGCCTACATTACAATGAAGTCTTCCCAACCTTTTTATAGGCTCCATTACATGCAATACCATGGGTCGAAAACCATGGGTGCATAAAACCATGTGCCCCAAAACCACTAATATTTACCCTAGTCAACATTGACTCTACCCCGAGTCATGTTTACCTAACAGTTTTGATCATGCCCCTTGTCCTTTCTTGAAAAATTGGCTTAAAGGTCTTTATAGTTGTGAACATAGATGTATTTAGGTGTTCCCTCTTCTATGACTGTAATTATCAGTGAATATTTTATGTTTTCTAAGTCATTTGAAATAAAATCTTTGAGGAAATAGGGTGTTCCCCGAATCTTAGATTTCATTTCAAAAGTTGTTTTGAAGTCATTATTTGCTTAAAGTGTGATTTGTAGAATTCATGGTTAGCCCTGTCTATCAAATAACTCTTTATTGTTCAAGTTGTGCTTTCAAATTCCCTTTGTTGAGAATTGAAATTCTCTTTTCTAAACCATTAATGTCCATCTCATTCATAAACTAAAGGATCCTGTGGCCAAGTTATATTTTCCCTTTGATATCCCATATCCATTTATAAGTTTTTATAACCTCTTTTCGACTCCATGGCCCAATGAAGCTGACATTTCCCCCTCCTATCTATCTTTCCTAGACCTTTTATGTTCTGTTGTATCAATTCAACCAAACAAAAAAACATTTGCACTTAATAACTAGTCTAAAACCAATACCCAAAGCACACAAGATAAACCTTTGAAAAAAACAAATAATTTGAGAGATCCCTCTCTGAGACCAGGAGGACTAGATCCTGTAACTCTAAAGATTGGTTCTGATGTTGCCTTGTCTTTTGATTTTCCAAACTATCAAAACATGGGAGACCAACAAGTACAATTATATATATTTTTTCCCACAATCATTATCTATGTTTGACTATTTTTGGTATATGTTTCCTTGATCATATATATAATTTTTTTCAAATCATATTTGTATTAGATGTGATTTTATTATTTTTTGTGTGTTCTCTACAAGTGTTTTCTTCGTGGGCAAAGACAAGGCTGGAAGCTATGATGTTTTGAGAAAATAGCGAGGAAAAAATCTGATAAACATGTATGAATCACTCATGTCTCTCCTTTCATTGGTGTTTTTATCTATGATTTGATTGTAATAGACTCAGATAAAGTAGTACATATTTGTTTTGTTTTGGGTACCATATCTAGTGAGATTGGTATTGTCCACAAGAATGATTTATCTGATAACATGGATGAAAAAGAATGGATGTTTTGGTCCCACGACATGAGGGAAGGTAAAACCAACAGTGCCTTAGGATACAAGGGGATGCAATAAAAATCAAGGAAAAGAGGAGGAAAAATGAGCAAAGAGAAGGATAGATAACAGAGAATGAATCCTGGAACACTAAGCATGAGTACAAAATCAATTCTAGAATTGTGGTGGAGATATATAATTTTAAATTTGGTGTGTTAGCTTGTATTTATGTGTTGAGGCTGCTAGACTCTAATGTCCAATCCTAAATGGCCACATGGAGGTTCAGTGGAGGATTGAACTATGAGTGCTTGCTGAAAAGAGCTAATACACCATTAAGTGCTTGCTGGGGAAGCTGATAAACCACTTAATTCTTGCTAAGTAATATGGTAAACCACCTGGACAATGGGCTACGAATTATATTAGAGATTGCTTGAAAATACAACTGATAAACCACCTAGATTGTAGATTTATACTCTTGAAACTAAGAAATACCCCAACTAAGCCTTGGGTGACTTCCTTGAGAGATAATCCCCTAAGAATATGGATCCAACTAAGAGGTGGTCAACTATAATAAATATTATGGTGTAGTTATCCCATGGTTGTGTGGAGAGTAGGTGTCCCTCCAATTTCCAGCCATTCCAAGTTATTTAGATAAGTATAATTGTTTATGCATGAATGAAATATGGGTAATGATAATGTCTAATATGTTAATGGCATAATTGTGGTTCAAGAATACTCGTGGAAGGTTATTGAATTTATTTGTATATCCATGGTGAACAAATTGTATTATATGTATTTATGGATATGTTAAAATTATGGTATTACATGAATGTTAATATTTTCATGTGCTAGCGAGCTGATTATGAATATTTCTAGTTTTATGAGGTCTCTCTTGTTGGGTGTGGAGCCTGATTATCTTGTTTATTTTGTATCATAGTGTTGGACCCCTGTACCTTAATGGGGTGGAAACGTCGCTCGTAATTAAATGCTGCTTGGGGCGTCCAGGGGGGGCGGCTGCGAATTTATGGAGCCCCCCCTGGCGGGGGGTTTTGGGGGTAGTGCCCCCGAAGCTAAAAACATATGTAAAATTGCCTTGAAAAAGCATAGTAATTTCTAGTCAATTTGGGCCGTTCATTAGGTTTATGATCTGACGGTAGAAGTTATGTTTAGTTGAGGGTTTTTTTCCCAAGAAGGCAACCCCTTGCTTGTATGAAGGTATTGTATTGCGGCTGTGTATTGTATGTGTATTCTCAGAGCGAGAAAAAGATAGGGAGACTGTGAGAGAGAACATAGGATATTACAATGGATCTGCTGTAGGTTGTGTCTCTTCATTTTTCTGGATAATAGAAAGGAAGGGCTGATTGTTTGGGGTGGACGTAGCCCAAACTAGGTGAACCATGTATATCTGTGTCTCTCTGGTTTTATGTGTTTTGTGTGCTTGTGTTTTCCACATATTTTATGTGTTGCATTGGTCTGTAATATATAATTTATAACATCTCTATGAACCTATTAATACAATTGTCTTCTACTTATATGATATATCTATGAATTGGATGGCTCATATTGTCACTTGATACTATAGAATATTTAATAGAGGAAGAGGATACTATTTATATTGTGTGTTAAACAAAGAATAAGATAGAGCTGATAACTACTTATTTCAAAATCAATGTGAGGATTTTTTGGTTATGCACACATGTATATTGTTGTGTTGTCTTGAGCTTCACAGAATAAGCACAATTTGTGGTTTTCTTGTGAAATTTGGCTTTCAAAGAAATTTCTCTCTTTCTCTCAGGGTTTGTTAGGCTTGTTGATGCCATCAAATCTCTTATGGTATTGACATAATATTTTTGAAGGTAAATTTTTAGAAATGTATTCTTGTCCCTAGAATTTGGTGTTCTAGGAAATGTACTTGCCCTAAGGAATTATGATATAATTCCTTAAATTTCCTCCTTGCAGGTTCTGGTAGAAATTTAGATTTCATCTGGGACTAGATGGTATTTTGGTGGACTTTGTCTTTGGGCTGAATAATTTTGTCCTCTTCCAAGAGTTAATTTCATTACGATGTGGATGGAGGTAGATTTCCAGTCTGAATCACAAATGCATTCAGTAATATGGGAATCCAACTATACTCAAGTTTTTCAAAAATGAAAAGTATTAGATAGGGTTGGGACCATATCCTCATTATCCTAATTGAACATGCACATGATTTTAGAATTCAAGAGACTCAAGCATGTCGATAGTGGATGTTAGTGCACACTCATATTTCCTTGGGAATCATATATGACATGCTCTGTTTGCCTGACATCGAAGGGAGGGACTTAAAGGGTACCACTCATAAGCTCTTTAACTTTGTCTAACCTTGCGCATCACGATGATGATAAACCTGGGTGGTATGACCTAGATGTGGTGGGCCCTTCTTAACAACTTATCATGTGATGTGGAAGCCACATGGGTGCCATGTGACCTTACCACTACCCACCACCCATTTTTGGAGGTTTTCGTATGTAGTATGGCCATGTTGGTGAAGAAGTGGTTGAATCAATCATGGTTTCGGTGCAAAACCTTGCCACCACCCATTTCATGCCGTTGTAACCTATGTGTAGTGTAATTAGGAATAGGATATGGTGATGGGGAAACAATGAAAAATGTCATGAAGTTTCCTATTGTTGGGACTGTCATCTGATGAGATCTTCCCTCACTCATTGGATTTCCATCACATTGGAGCCTGGCCAGTGGCCCTTATTCACTCTGAGGCCCACCTTGTATGTTAGGATTTAATGATGGGGGGGGGGGGGAGTTTGACATGGCGATTCTTGCCAAGGGTACCACATTTAAAAGAATGCCACCTCGCAGTGGAAGGATCATGAAAGGGTATGATCAATGGCCTACTTTCACCGAAGGCTCCCCCTTGGTTTGTTGTGAGTTAAAAAAGGGGTGGGGTTCCGAAACAGAAAGCCACTGGTGTAAACCCACTTTTATATTTGAGAACCCAAAAATGGACATAATAGGGGAACATTAAAAAAACATGATGGGGAAGGGATCGGTGGGGCCCATACTTGAGTTGATGTGGTAGTGCCACATGGGTGTCATGTGGCAACTCAATACTGACATGGCCTAATATGGCTGACTAAACTTTAAGGGATCATAGATTTCAATTCGAGTGTCAGATTCAGATAAAATTTATATCATCAGAAAGCTCTTGACGAGTTGGTTGCGATAGTGGTATCAAAATTTGATTATGTAATATTTGAAAAAGGAGGATTTTTGTAGCCCCATATTCATAATATACCTTGGAGGTTAGGTTAATTCAATAGGTAACACCTCCCACAACCTGAGATAGTTCAAGGGCGTTAGAGGGGGTGTTACAATTTGTCACAATAAATTTGATAAAAATATGCTTAAAATTTGAAATCTACACTATGAGGGTTTATTTCTCCTTAGATTTCTTAATATTTTTATTTTTTATTGCATATACATGCAAATTATAATATGTAAAAATTAGAGAATGATGAAATAAAAAATCACAAACCATAAATTAACACAAGATATAACATGGGAAACCATTTTAGGATAAAAACTAATTGGGATGTGAGGCCGCTCTTTTCTATTTCTCTGAATAGAAAAATAGATTGAAGTATAAAGAATAGGGCCTATGGTCCTTATATTTTTATAGTGCACAAATCCTTCTTATTTTCTCTCGCCATATCCACTCTCAAATACTCTACTGATCTATAGAACAAATGCACTTGAATATAATGGAACCCCTTTCATCCTAGTGGCCCAGTTATAATACAACCTTGTAGCCTACTAGTGGTTAAGTTTGACTCCTTCAGCTATTATCTAGAGTTACAATATGCAATATTCTAGACTATTCATCATCATCATCATCATCACGTTGATAGTCCATTTTCCATGAATTATTGAGGATGAAATTACATCCCCTCTTATGGTGATTAAAAGAGGAAGATCAACTTCCACTTGGAATAAATTTTACATACAACTTCCAATTGAAGTGATTCTTGAATCATTGGAAATGTATATGTGTGTAGAGTAAAAAAAAAGGTAACATGCTTAAGGAAAAAATATTTTCCCCAAAAAAACACTTTTGATCCCTCAAACCACTTCCAGAAGGTCTCAGACCCCAATTTTCCAAACTGGGTCTTGCCGATAAAAATGGTCATGTGAGTTGATTCCTCCACTTTTTCCACTATGAAAGCATTGATATGGATGCCAAAGAATATAATGATCCAATCCAAATAAGGTTTGTGTTGGTAGGAGATATTACTAAATACATAAATATGTTTTTCACATTTTATTCCCCCCACCCCCACTCCCACCCTGACCCTCACAAATATTGTGTAATACCTAAATATGTTTTGCACAATATATCCCCGCACCCCTATCTACACCCAAAGATATTGTACAAAATATACTACAATATTTATGAGTGTAAGGGTGGGAGTGGGGTGATTGTTGCACATTGTGTTGTCATTGATGTCAAATGGAATGTATAAGACAATGACAATATCATTCATGATGCCTAAGGAAGCAACACGACTCTCAATGAAGCACTATGATAAATTTTATGTTACAAGAACTCATCACATGAAGATAAAGATGCTTAAAGTTATTTGAGTTTTTGATGTTGTTGTGATCTCAAAATGATCCTATAAATAATATGGTTATGTAGGTACCATCGATACATTTTCAATGGTATATCCTTCTCTGGTAAACTCCTTTTGGATGAGAAGTTATGGACATTTGAAGTTGAAAATTAGCTGATGTCCCAAACTACAGGTTAGGCACTCAAAATACTAATATGTTGAAAATTTTTCACCTTTCGAGTGCATCCATGGTACAATGATTGATCAAAAGTGGATGATTGAAGAACTTACATGATCTTTAATATAGTTAAAGGGTGTGCATCTCCCACTGATCATACGACAGAGATAAGAAAACCCACACACCAGTTAGTCAGAGCTCAATAACCAATCAAATACTAACATGTGGAACTTTGTGGTTGAGAAAATAATATAACATGGATAACATGTGTCCACTCATGCATTGACAAGTTGCCCAATTTGACAGGCCAGAGAAAATTATGTAGATGACATAGTCAACATGACATGTCAATAGATGATGTCATCACGATGATGTGGTGTCACCTGAGACTGCCTCGTCGCAGATACATTTGGCACTTTATGATTTTTTAGACCTCAAAAAATGGGTGACATGTGGCACCCCTCATTGGATACCATGTGGCACGGTGACATCATGCTTACATCATCATGTGAATGACCAATGAACCTAGGAACCAGGTCACATGATATGGTGATATGGAGTGAACACGCTAAAGTATTATCATTGGTCACATGGACATTGATTCACTTGGTCATATGGCAATTAAAATTCAGATGTGGAGGGCTTGTAGTCTTAAAATAATTTTGAATACCAAAATTTATGGGCATGTTTGTGTCAACCTTTCTATACCCTGGATTGCCAAACAATATTTATACACCTCCGATCTAGGATACAATGCAAAGAAATAGTGGTTGAAACATATTTTTATGGTATGATGAGAAGAATAAGTGAAGGTGAAGTGCGAGGAATTACTCATGTGGTTGTTTGGTTCGTCTAGTGATCGATTACACTATGTTTGTCTTGTCCAATGGTTTCATACATTTGGCTTGATTGGTTGCATTGTCTTTGGCTTGTCTGATGGTCTCATATGTTTGGCTTGATTGGTTACACTGTGTATGGCTCGTTTAGTGGTTTCATAAGTTTTGGCTCGATTGGTTGCACATTGGTATCACTCTTATATGTTTGCTTCCATTAGTTGCACAATGGTATCACTCTCATACATTTGGCTCAATTGGTTGCACTGTTGTGTTTAGTTCATTCAATGGTATCATACATTTCACTTGATTGGCTACATTGCGTTGATTGTATGGTTTGAGTATGTGGCCAAAACATTTTTGATCGACCTCTGTGGATTAGGCCACATATGACCTCATCCTATGTGGCAACCATGGAGTGGTTCAATTTAACACACACACACACACACACACACACACACACACACACACACACACACACACACATATACAGTGAGTGGATAATGGGTGTTGATGTATGTATCATTTGAATAGTCTCAGGGTTGAATCCTCGCACCATCCTTTTGACAGAAGTATGTTCACATGAAGAGGAAGCTAGAATAATATTGAAATGAGGCACATGGATAAATCAATTGGTGGTGAAGTTTTTGTGTGTGCACATAGACCCTGGTTAGAGCCCCCAATAATAATGAAGTTGAAATTTTGTTTAATTTTTATTTTGGCTCATAGGTTCTTTCTATCGAATAATTAGAAAAACCAACAATGTGATTTTTGTAGCACTGGCATTGGAAAGGACTATTTTGTAGAAGGGCACTCGGAAAAAAAGACTTTTGTAGAAGCTTTAGTTTATTATATAGTTTCAAATGTATTTTATGAGTTTCCAGGGTCAATATTTATCCAAACTGAATTCCAGAAGAAATTGGACGATCAGGGCTTAGAGATGAATCTCACCAAAGCTGTGTGATGCCCTTTTGACACTTATTTGATGACCATAATCCATTTTTTATGTTTTGAGAAGCTATGATTAGGTTTCAGTAGTGGATACATTATGAAAACATGTTTCGAGAAGGGGATTAAGTTACCAGACTAATGAAATGGTTGGATTAGACTATGGGGCAGTAGTATGAAAACCAAAAATAATGTTTGATATGAAATTTGTGACATTTATTAAAATATAGTGGTTACATGTTGTGATAGTGGAAATGGTTGCATAATTGTGGCAAAAATTGTGATTGTAGATTATGCAGTGACAAGTATTAGAGATAAAGTATTGTGACATTACTTATGATGCAACGATTATTAGCCATATATGATGACAATGGATCCAATTTGAAAAGGATATGAAATAGAGGTCCACAAGAAGTTGAAGGAGGTTGGGGCCTCAACTAATTTTGGAGCCTGCTAATTATTGAGGTTGGAGCCTGCTCATCATCAAGGTCGTTTCCTCTGTAGCCTATAGTAAGTAGCTGCTTTCATATTTCAAGGTTGGTGCCTCAATTAGGTTGTAGCCCACTGCAATTGGAAGCTTGCATTTCTTGGGGTTGGTTTCCTCTTATAGGTCATAGCCTACAAATCTATCTAATGAATTGAAGATAAAGAAGAAGAATATTTGTGGTTTTCTCTCATATGTATTTCCACACAAACAACTTATTTCTCTTTGTGATGTGATGGATTCTTGATATGTTATTGATACTATGATATTTTGATGATGCATTGTTATAGTTGATGATATAATTCTTATGAGTCATTTCTATATGATTGTTAGATTATGGAAAATTGTGAAAGAGTAAAATTTATCTCACACTGATTCAACCCCCCCACATATCAGTGTGATCGTTGGGCCAAAAAGTGGTATCAGAGAAGGTGCCTTCAGGAATATTTAACTGTTGGAAGGTTAATAAAGGAAGTTATGGAAAATAAAGAAAAGAGAAAGAAAAATATATCTCAGAAAAATGAGGGTTGTAATCATATAATCAATGTATGTATTCCCCAAGAGAAACTCCTTTTACACACACACAGATTCTAAGGAATCAAGTATTTCATTTTATTTCATAAAGAAGGCCACTATACTTCTTTGTCTCCATATCCCACCATAGATGATGAAGATGGAATTCATCAACTATTGGAAAAGGCGGTAAAACTAAAAATTGAAATGAAAGAAAGTTATGAAAGAAAGCTCTTCCCTAAAGGAATTTTAGTGTTCAAGAAGAAATATTGCTTAATTAGAAGAGCAACTCTGAGAAAGAGATGAAATCCATAAAAAGTAGGATTACTATATTGAAACTTTTAAGACTCACCTGAAGTAACCAATAATATTAAATGAAGTGTGTAAAAGTAAGATAAAGGAAAGGAATTTCATTGTGAAACCATAAGAAAGGATAATATCTCCTTGAAATATAATTTATAAGAAGCTATGAATGAAGTAAAAGGGAAGCAAGAACTTTCATAAATCAAGGACCATGATGTAGCATTCTTAAAATCACAATTGGAAGAATATGAAAGAAGTAAACATGTATTTGTAAATTAGTTGGAAGAAAAGAAGCAAGATTCTAAAGAAAATAATTACAAGGTTTTCGAAGCTAAAGAATAAATTTGCAACTTAAAGGTTGAGGTAGAAGAGGCAAGGAAAAGAGATGAAATTTTGATAAGTCATCTCAAAGAAAAATCTAAGCCGAACAAACTTGAAATTGAGTTGGAAGGGGAAATCATCTTCTTGAAATACGAATTTGAATAAGTCATTTCATTGAGGGATGACATCGACAAGCTCAAAAAAATCACTAAGAGTTCGCAGGTATTGGATAAAATCTTAGTTTTCAAAGATCTCTAAGTGACAAAATAAGTCTTGGGTACACATGTAAGTCTTTTTGCAAATAAGATTTAAGCTTCAAGTCTCCAAATGTTGAAATTGAAGAAAAATTTGAAGACAAATATGAAACCCAAATTAGAAGTTTTACTACTCCATGTTGTTGCACCAATGTTCTCAAGAAACCCCATCAGGAAGAAGACAACAATTTAATGAAGAATAAATATCATGAAAAGTTCAATCAACCTCCAAGGAAAAATATCTTCAAAATATCTTCAAAGGAGTCATTCCCATCCAAATATCAAAGTATATTTTTTTGTTATTTATTTTTTATGTACAAATTTTGGATATAAGGTTAGGGATTGCAGAGCCTATGAGATATATGGTTATCAATATTCCATAATTAAGTTTCTAGGAAGATTAGATTTATATGGATTCAATGGTAGAAAATATGTGTCAATTTATCCCTCATTCAAGTATTATGAAATATGATTTATATGCCACAATCTTGGTCACGTTGCATGAGAATTAAACATGAAGTTATCTAAGCAAACCAAGAAATGAGAGGGATCTACCAGGAAAGAAGAAAGTCACACAAAGGTTTGGAGAAGAAAATAACGTGAGCCAGAAATTGAACCTTCCTTGAGTGATCGAGGCCTTGACATGAGTTTTTGATAATGTTATGTGTCCTAAGCAAGAACCTATGATTTCTCTATTTGAAGTTATGCTTGATAAAGGAGTTCCTTTCTCAAATATTTTTATGATAGGTATGCTTTGGTTGTAGTGGTAACTAGAATAGAATGGAATACACATGGATAATGTAAGAGGAAGAAAGTAAGGAAGAAAAAGGTAGGTAGGATGATAATATCCAAAGAATTTATTATTATAAAAGAGATCATGATATTGCTAGGATATTGATCATTCGATGTGAGTAGATTAGAACTCTCATAGCTAAAGAGAAAGTATGATAACATGCATGATTAGATCAAACTAGAAAATACATTATCAATCAAGAAGAGGAAGACTCTCATACAAACAAGAAATGCTGACACATATTAATCTGGTATATTCAAGGAGGAAGCATCTTTGCAGTTAGATAGGGGGGGACTTCATCACATCCACAAGTCCATATGACAATTCATGGGAAATCAGAGAATGCCAATATGCTAAGTATTTATCAATTGAAAGGTAGCATGGACCTAGGGGAAGAATTTGACTAGATCCATAAGAAAGCAACATGGATTCAGGGGGAGACTTTATCATAATGGAAACATAGTAGTAGGAAGGAAACATGGTTCAGTCAGAATCAACTAAGAATAGGTTATGGAGTTTTAATAGGTAATTAAGTAGAATTATCAACATGGAAATTTCATAGACATCCATGACCCTTTTACATTGATGTCAAAGGGGGAGACTTTACAGAGACATTGATATAATGGATATAATACAAATATCAATGGATGGATCATATTTATAGGGGGGGATTTTTTTTTTGCATGTTTGACATCAAATTACCTTCAAGGTCTAGTGGTGTTTCCATCAATGACAAAGGGGGAGATTGTTTCATATTGTGTTATCATTAATGACCACACGATGTCAAAGGAAATGTATAATATAGTAGTAGTATCATTCATTATTCCTAAGGTAAAAATGTGACTCTCTATGAAGCACTATGATAGTTGGATCTCTTACAAGAACTCATCACATGAAGACAAATTTCCTTGAAGTTATTTAAGTTTTGATACAATTAGGATATCCAAATGATACTAGAAATAATATGTTTTCCTAGATCTCGTCGATACCTTCCCAACAATATATCCTACTTTGAAAATATCATCCCGGATGAGAAGTTATGGCCATTTGAAATTCAACATTTGTTAGAGGCCCAACTATAGGGAAAAAACCTTAAAAAATGCACAATATAGGGAAAATACGTTAAAAAATGCACACCTTTCTAGCACATCCATGGTATGTTAATCAAATTGATGGCATGATTCAGAGATAAAAAAGAGGCTAAAAAATGAAAGTGCTCGGAATCTCCAAAAAATAGTGTCAAATTGTAGTGTTCATTGTCCTGATTCCAATGCCATTCGATTGGGATGCTGATTGGGCATACTGTATAGCTGACATCAACATGATGACTGGGCGTACGATAGACAAAATGACCAATCCCATCTTGACACATGGCAACATAGTACATGTTGGGATGGCGACATTTGATTGGTGGTGAGTGGTTGAGGTGGCCCAATGAGAGGGTACCGCGTTGCCCAATGAGAGGGTGCTACATGGTCCTCAGTCTTTGGTAAAAAAATTTATAGGTCGGTTGATTGGCCTCGACGGGGTTCCACCCCTCAACCTCATCGCAACAAGTCCAATGGCCAATTGTTAGGCCACATCTTTGGTTATTAATATGTAGGGTTCATTGTTTATATTTGATATATAATGGTTAAAACTTTAGGAGAAGGGGAAGGGGCACTTGGCCCCAACCCCAAGTCATATGTAGTCAATGTAACCATGCAAAGGAGCCAGTAGAGGGGATTAGGTAGTTAACCCTGACCGCTGGTTATGTATCATACATAAGACCAATGATAGACAGTGGAGGCACTACGATGAAGAGGGCAGAGACTAGGCCCTGACCCCAGTCCCATCGTTTACCATGTAACCATGACCTTCAGAGTGGGAGATTAGTCGATGGGGGTAGACGTTTGGCCCCAACCCATAGCCATATTAAATGCCATGGGATCTTGATTAGTAGAGAAAAGGGCCTAGCCATCGGGGGTAGGCAGTTAACCTGACCCCCGCCCATATGTGCCCATATGAAGGCCATTGGGGGCCAAAAATTTGGTGCTTAAGGGTTATCTGAGTGGTTAAGGAGGTGACAATTTTCCCCTTTTGCATTGAGAATTTTGTCAGTCCCAAGCAAAATTGTCACTCGATAGTTGGCGAAAAGGCTGGATTCTTATCACGAATAACAGGTTTTTCCATTTTGTAGAACAATTAGCAGGAAAAACTTCCAGGAGGCATAACTTTGTGTATTTTTAGTCTTTTGGAGCTCAAGAAGAGCCTAGACAGGGGTTTTGAGTATTGTGAACTCCATTGAAGCATCATATTTCTGATTTGAGCACTGTATGATGGAATTTTTGCAGATTCAAGTCCTTTAGTGTTAGAGACAAAGAGTTTTGAGGCCAAAAGGAGGCATATTTGAACATGGAAAGAACCTAGTTAAAGGTTTTCCAACCTTCCAATTACATCTGTAGTAGTTGTTACTTCAGTAGACCAACTATTTTCAATCTTTTCTCAGTGTGATTATGGGAAAATCCATTTCCAACACTTCATTGTGAGGTAGTTGTATGTTTTTGTTATTTGATTTCAGGCGGAGTACAAGACCTATTGTGAGAGATTCCTTTTTCTATTGACACAATCATGGCTTGTTGTAGGGAGTCATCTTTTTGAGCGAGAATTATTTGTAGAAGAATGTTTCTTTGTAGGAGAAACAATGCCACTCCATAGTAAAACAATTGTAATGTGCTCATTTGCTGTTGAGATCAATAAAGTGGCCTAGCCATTGGAGCAGGGCCCAAAGACATAGCTCAGGAGGGGTAAAATCCGTTAAAATTGTTGATTTATTCTCTACATGTTTATCATATTAAATTTCTTATGAATTTGTTTCACTTTTAAGTTCATGTGAAAACTTAACCACTCATCTTTGAAAACATTGTAAAACTAATTTTACCTTTAAAGACCCAAGTTTATTAGGTTTGCAAAGTGTTAGAGGATGATCAAAGTTTCCATTTTTCAGATCATCGCAGATGATTGAATAACTTACACGATATTTAACATAGTTAAAGAGTGTGCACATCCCACTGATCAGACGACAAAGATACGAAAAATTTCGCACCAATTAGTTAGAGTTCAATAACCAATCAAAGACTAAAATGTGGCATTTGTGATTGGACAGATAACATGATGTGGATAACATGTGGCCACTCATGCATTAGCACATGGCAGAATGTGATAGGCCCAAGGAAATGATGTAGACAAGATAATCAACACAACACGTCAATAGATGACATCATCACGATGATGTAAGTGCCACCCAAGACTGCCATATGGCAGGCACATTTGGCACTTTATGATCGATCAAACCTCTGAAAAGGGGTGACACATGTCACCCTTCATGGGTTGCAACATGGCATGATGATGCCATGCTAACATCATCATGAAAATTATTAATGACCCTAGGAATCAGGCCATATTATATGGTCATATGGAGTTAATGACCCTAAATAATTTTTAATACCAAAATTTGCGGGCATGTTTTTGTCAGTTTGTGTACACCCTAGACTACCAAGTAGTATTTATACACATATACATTGGGATAAAATGCAATGAAATCATGGTTGAAACATCCTAGTATGGTATGTTGTGAATACTAAGCGAAGGTGGAGTTTGAGGCATTACTTGTGCTTCATCTGGTGATAGGTTGCACTATGTTTGGCTCATTTGGTGGTCTCATACATTTGGCTCAATTGGTTGCATTGTGTTTAGCTCGTCTACTGGTCTAATATGTTTGGCTCGATCGGTTGCACTGTGGTCTCACTCTCATACGCTTGGATTGATTAGTTTCACAATGGTCTCACTCTCACATGTTTGGCTTGATTTGTTGCATTATGTTGTTTAGTTCATCCAGTGGTCTCATACGTTTGGATCGATTGGATGCATTACATTGATTATATGGTTTGAGTACGTGGCTAAATTTTTTTTAATCGACCTTTGTGGATTGGGCGATGTATGTCCACATCCTATGTGGCAACCATGGAGCAGTTCGAGTGAACATATTTATACAACTGGTGGATAATGGGTGCTGACGTATGAACCATTCGAACAATCTCGAGGTCGAATCCCCGCACCATAATTTTGACAGAAGTTTGTTCGCAAGAAGAGGAAGTCAGAAGCATATCCAAACAAGTCCTGTGGATAACTCAATTGGTGGTGAATTTTTCATGTGTGCACCAAAACCCTGGTTTGAGCCCCTGATAGTAATAAAGTTGAACTTTTGTTCAATTTTTATTTTTGGTTCATGGGTTCACTTTGTCAAATAATTAGAAAAGCTGACAATGTGATTTTTGTAGCACAGGTGTTGAGAAAAGACTTTGTAGAAGAGCGCTATGAAAAGGGTCTTTTGTAGAAGCTTTAATTTATTATATAGTTTCATATGGTTTTTATGAGTTTCTAGGGTCAATATTTGTCCAAATTGAATTTTAGAAGAAGTTGGGCCATCAAGACTTATAGATGAATCTAACTGGAGGTGTGTGATTCTCTTTTGACAGTTATTTGATTACCAAATATCTTTTGTATGTTTTGAGAAGTTATGAGCAAGTTGCAATAGTTTTGGATACATTATGAAATAGGTTTCGAGAAGGGGATTGAGTGACTAGATGATGAATTGGTTGGATAAGACTATGGGGTAGCAGTATGACAGCCAAAAAAAGTGCTTGATATGAATTTTGTGACAATGATTACATTATAATGGTTGCAGGTTGTGAGAGTTGAAATGGTTGTAGAATTGTGGCAAAAATTGTGATTGAAGCTTATGCAGTGACATGGATTGGAGATAGTAGATCGTGACAATTCTTATGATTCAACGATTGTTATCTATATATAATGAGAATGGATCCAATTTGAAAATTATATGAAATAGAGGTCCATAAGAAGTTGAAGAAGGAGGTCGGTGCCTCCACTGAGTTGGAGCCTAGAGGAGGTTGGAGCTCTCTCATTATTGAGGTTGGAGCCTTAATCAGGCTGGATCCTAGAGTAGTTTGGAGCTGGCTCATCATCATGGTTGGTGACTCAATTATGTTGTAGCCTTCCTCAAGTGGGAAATTTCATTTTTTGGGGTTATTTTCCTCTGAAAGGTCATAACCTACAAATATATGTAATGAATTGAAGATAAAGAATAAGAATCCCATATGGGTTTCCACATAAAAATATTGTGTTTCTTTGTGATGTGATGGATTCTTGATATTTTATTGATACAATGGTAGCTTGTTGATGCATTGTTATAAGTGATGATATAATGCTATGATTCATTGCTATATGGTTGTTTGATTATGAGAAGTTTTGAAATAGTAAAATTGATCTCACATTGATTCACCCCCCTTCTTAATGTGTCTATTGAGCCAACAAGGATATATTATGCCAAACACATAATATTTATGAGAGTGACAACGTGTTTGGGGATGATATACTACACAAAACATAAATATGTTTTGCACAATATAGACCCCAACCAAGAGATATTGTGCAAAACATAAATCTTCACGTGGGGTGGGGAGATATATTACGAAAAATATATTTATGTTTGTGTAGAATGTCACCCACAACCCCACTATAACCCTCATAAATATTTTAGGTTTTGAAAAATATATCCCTCCACTTCCACAATAATCCTCACCCTCCTAATCATTATGAAATACATAAATATGTTTTTCACAATATCTCCCCCAACCTCAAGGGTGGGGGGAGATATTTATGTTTTACACAATATATTCCTCCCCTCCACAATCACCCTAACCCTTATAGATATTGTACGGTAAAAAAATATTTTTTTTCATCCTCATATATATTGTGAAATACATAAATATCATTATGCAATATCTATTGCACATTATCAGACCACACCCCCACCCCCACCCTCATATTGAGGATGAGTGGTTTAGGGGTAGGGGGTAAATATTGTGCAAGGTGAGGGTGGGGTTGGGGACATATATTGTGAAAAACATATTTATGTATTGCATAATATTTATGAGGGTGAGGTTGTGGGATGGTGTGAGAGGAGATACTTTGTAATACATAAATATTTTTTCCACAATACATCCCCCCACCAATATTTGAGGATGAGGGTGGGGGTCAGGAGAAATATTGTGTGATACATATATTGTTATAAAATTATATATTACAGAGCAATGAAACACATAAAATATACGAAAAAAAAAAGTAAACAAAACACATAAAACTAGAGAGACACATATATATGTGGTTCACCCAGTTTGGGCTACGTCCACCCCGAACAACTAGTCCTTCCTTTCTATTATCCAGCAAAATGAAGAGACACAACCTACAACAGATCTGCTGTAATATCCTCTGTTCTCTCTCACAGTCTCCCTATCTATTTCTCGTTTTGAGAATACAGATACAATACACAGCCACAATACAATACCCTCATACAAAGCGAGGGGTTGCCTTCTAGGGCAAAAAACCCTAAACTAAACATAACTTCTATCATCAGATCATTCGCCTAATGAACGACTAAGATTGACTAGAAATTATTATACTTTTACAAGGAAATTTTACATCCGTTTTTAGCTTCGGGGGCATTGCCCCCAAAAACCCCTGCCAGGGGGGGGGGCCTCCATAAAGTTGTAGTCACCGCCCCCTGGACCCCCCAGGCAATGTTGCCATTGCCATTAAGGTATAGGGGTCCAACACTGTGATGCAAAATAAACAAGATAATTAGGCTCCACACCCAAAAATATCCCACTTGGAGACTGATTGTAGCAACTCCACCGAAACTTCATTTGTTGGAAAATGACTCCTCTTTGGACCTAGCTGTTTCTCATCTTCATTGTCATCCTTGAAGACCAATTGAAATTGAGAATATTCTTAGTTTCTTCTTGGTTACAACTTTTGTTAGCATATCTGCAAGATTCTGGCTAGTGTGTATCTTTTCCAGCTTCAACTGTCCATCTTCCAATACTGACCGTATGAAATGGTACTTGAGCTGTATGTGTTTAGTCCTAGAATGAAACGCTGAGTTCTTTGCAAGATGAATGGCACTTTGGATATCACTATATAACGTTCCCATATCATGCTTCTTATCCAATTCATCCATAAACCTTTGTAACCAAATCATTTCTTTACTAGCCTATGTAGCAGCAACATACTATACTTTTGTTGTTGAAAGTGCAACAACACTTTGGACTTTTGAAACCCAATTGACAGCTGTTCCACCTACAATAAATACATATCCTATAGTGCTCCTCTTGTTATCTCTGTCGCCTGCCATATCTGCATCAACATATCCCTGTAGAGAAATGTTTAAACCAACAAAGCATAATGCTTTATTTGTGGTACCTCTCAAATATCTTAATCCATTTTATTGCCATCCAATGTTCTTTTCCTGGATTGTTCATGTACTTGCTTACAACTCCCACTGCATGTGCAATATCAGGCCTTGTGCAGACCATTGCATACATTAAGCTTCCAACTGCTGATGCATATGGAACTTTAGACATATAGTCCATTTCTTCTTGGGTCTTGGGGCACATCTCCTTAATAAGTTTGAAATGGCTAGCAAAAGGTGTACTAACTGGTTTTGCATTCTGCATATTAAATCTTTTCAACACCTTTTCTATGTACTCATTCTGAGACAGTGTTAATTTGCGATTTTTTCTGTCTCTAGTTATCCTCATACCAAGGATTTGTTTTGCAGCTCCCAAATCCTTCATTGCAAATGAATTTGCCAATTTTCTTTTGAGCACATTTATTTCCTGCATGTTAGACCCTACAACAAGCATGTCATCTACATACAATAACAATATAATATAACTGCCATCATTTTGCTTTTTAAGATAAACAAAATGATCAAAGTGACATCTAGTATAACCTTGTTTAGGCATAAACCTGTCAAATTTTAGATACCACTGCCTTGGAGCCTGTTTTAAGCCATACAAGCTCTTCTTTAACCTGCACACTAATTTTTCCTTCCCTTTGACCTTATATCCTTCTGGTTTCTCCATATAGATCTCTTCCTCCAAATCGCCATGGAGAAATGCTGTATTTACATCTAAATGTTCAAGATGTAAATATTCCGCTGCTACAAGACTTAAAATAGTTCTGATTGAAGTCATCTTAACAACAGGAGAAAATATTTCATCAAAATAAATACCTTTCTTCTGTGCAAACCCCTTCACCACAAGTCTAGATTTGTACCTTTGTTTTCCTCCATCTTCCTCCTTTAGCCTATAAGCCCATTTATTTTGCAATGTAGTTTTACCTGCAGGCAACATGACTAAGTCCCAAGTCTAGTTATGCATTAAGGAGTCCATCTCTTCTTCCATGGCTATCTCCCACTTCTTCCTAGTTTCAACCTAGATTGCTTCTTCATAACATTCAGGTTCACCAGAATCAGTCAACAATAAATAATATAATGAAGGAGAGTATCGTTCAGGGGGTCTACTTATCCTGGTAGATCTTCTAACACCACTTTCAGGTGTTTGAGGTACTAATATGAGGATGAGGGTGGGACAGGGTTGTGCGTGTGTCTGCCATTGCTGGCAGATGTGGCACTGTGCAACAATGTTGCTGTGGCTACACTGTTGCTTCATTGGTGCAAGCGTTAATGCGGTTGGCTGTGTGTCTGCCTGGCATTTGTCAGCAGTCTTACAGATGAGCAACTGCAGCGCACGCCAACAAAAAGGTGGGCTGGTGCCTGGAGCTGGATGTCTGCAGTAGCCATGGTACTTGCAGCATTTGCAAGGATGGAAACAGGCAAGGCACCATCATGGGGAACAGAGTTTCTGTAGTAGCAACATGTGCTCAACATCTTAAGTGCAAGGCAATTCTGCATGCAATCTCATGCACCTTGCACGCTCCATGATTGTTCTGTTCATCCTTTCTGACACACCATTTTCTTGTGGTGTTCTTGGAACTATCTTCTCTCTACAAATTCCATGCTCTGAACAGTACCTATCAAACTCTTTGCTGCAATATTCACCTCCATTGTCTGATCTGAGACACTTCAACTTCTTTCCTGTCTTAATCTCAACCAAAGCTTTCCATTTCTTGAAAGTATCAAATACATCAGATTTATTCTGAATACAATAAATCCAAGTTTTTCTAGTTGCATCATCAATAAAAGTAACATAATAATGAGAGCCATTGAGAGATGATACCTGAGCAGGTCCCCATACATCTGTATGCACAAGCTCTAATTTTTCTCTCTTCTTTTCTTTCCCAAATCTGAGAAATATGACTCTCTTCTGTTTTCCATAAATGAAATTTTCACAGAAATCAAAATCAACATTCTTCAAACATGGCAACAAATTTCTTGAGTGAAGAATCTTCATCCCCTTCTCACTCATGTGTTTGAGCCTATAATTCCATAATGCTGCATCTGCTCCTTTGGAAGTTAAAGCATTAACAGAGTTAGAAATACCAATTGCATAAATACAATGTACCAAACTTTTCACCTTTTTCTATTACCAGGGCTCCTTTGGTGACCTTCCAAGTTTTATCTGTGAAAATTTTCACACAACCTTCACCGCCTAACTGCCCTGTTGAAATCAGATTTTTCTTCAGATTTGGAACATGCCTTACCTCATTTAATAGCCATTGGTTTCCATTCTATTGTTTTACAAGAACCTTACCCATTCCAACAATTTTATAGGGTTTATCATCACCCAAACGGACTTGTCCAAAATCTCCTTGGACATAGTCATGAAAATATTTCTTATCAGGTGTGGCATGGAATGAAGCCCCTGAATCTACTACCAAGGAATCAGTAACATTTTCAAAAGAAATAATCAAGGCATCTTGTAGCACATCACCTGTCACATTTTCTTCATGATTGTTTTGTTGCTGTGCGTCTCCTTCTTTTCCCTTCTGAGATCTACAGTCTTTCTTTAGGTGTCCTTTCTTTTCGCATTTCCAGCACACTATGCTCGATCTGGACTTGGATCTGACTTTCCTTGATTTACTGTGATATCCTGAGCTATTTCCTCTTTCCATTTTTATTCCCATAGAATCTTCACTCAAAGCATTACCTGATGTCTCACTGGATCTTTTCCATCGCATTTCATCACTAAGGATAGCACCGACAACATCATCAAACTTTAATGTACTAGATCTAGAGACAGAGTTACTAATGGCCATAACTAAACCATTCCAACTTTCTGGAAATGAGAACAAAAATAAAAGAGCCCTAAATTCATCATCAAATTTTACCCCTATAAAACTTATTTGATTGGTAATTGCATTAAAATGATTTAAATGGTCCGCAACAGATCCACCTTCCGACATCTTCATATTAAATAAACGTTTCATAAGAAATACTTTGTTTGAGGCCGAGGGTTTTTCATATAATTTTTCCAATGCCTTAATAAAACCCTCTGTTGTTGTTTCCTTCGAAATATTGAAGGCTATCGATGCCGTGAGGCACAACTATACTGTTCTGAGTGCCTTTCTATCGAGAATCTCCCATTCTACGTCTATTATAGCCATTGACTTCTTTGTTTTTCTGCTCAATGGTAGGTACAAATCTTTCTGATACAGATAATCTTCAATCTGCATCTTCCACAATGAGAAGTTTTGGTCGTTAAATTTCTCGACCCTAAATTTACCATCTTCCGCCATTTCTCCCACTCGAACCAAGAACCCTTCTTTCTTGCGAGTTTATCAGCCAAATAGACCTTCGGCTCTAATACCAGTTGTTATAAAATTATATATTACAGAGTAATGCAACACATAAGATATGCAGAAAACACAAGCACACAAAACACATAAAAGCAGAGAGACACAGATATACGTGGTTCACCCAGTTTGGGCTATGTCCATCCTGAACAACTAGTCCTTCCTTTCTATTATTCTGCAAAATGAAGAGACACAACCTACAACAGATCCGCTGTAATATCCTCTATTCTCTCTCACAGTCTCCCTATCTATTTCTCGATCTGAGAATACATATATAATACACAGCCACAATACAATACCCTCATACAAAGTGAGGGGTTGCCTTCTAGGGAAAAAAATCCTAAACTAAACATAACTTCTACCGTTAGATCATCCGCCTAATGAATGGCCCAGACTGAGTAGAAGTTACTATACTTTTACAAGGCAATTTTACATTTGTTTTAGCTTTAGAATTGACTTTTGCAAAGCCTATTGCCCAGGGGGGGGGGGGCTCCATAAAGTCGCAGCCAGCCCCCCCGGACCCCCCAGGAAGTGTTTAATTTTGGGTGGCATTGCCACCCCCATTAAGGTACAGGGGTCCAATGCTGTGATACAAAATAAACAAGATAATAAGGCTCCACACCCAACATATATTTGTATTGAAAAATATTTCCCCTGACCCTGACCCTGACCCTGACCCTCATAGATATTGTGAAATACATAAATATGTTATTCACAATATCTATCCACACCCTTGCCCTCATATATTTCACAATACATTAATATGTTTTTTAACAATATCTCCGCTCACTTTATATGAGGTTGGGGTATGAGGCTGAGGGTTGGTGTGGGGTGAGATATTGTGCAAAACATATTTCACCACCATTCTCATATAAAGTGGGGGTGATATATTATTAAAAATTATATTTGTATTTCAGAATATATGAGAGTGGAGATGTGAATGAGGGGATATATTGTTCAAACAATATTTATGTTTTGCAAAACATCTTCCCCCAATATCACACTCACTCTCACTCTCATAAATATTGTATGTTTTGCACAATAATCCCTCCACCCCCACCACCACCCTCACCATCTATTATTTGTATAATAGCTCCACCCATTCCCATATTCACCTTAATATATATTGTATGTTTCCAAAAATATAACCCCCACCTTGACACTCACCCTCACCCTCACCCTCACCCTCACCCTCACTCTTATAGATATTGTGCAAGACCAAAATATTTTTTGAAAAATACATTTCCCCACCCTCACCATAATAGATATTGTGAAATAAAAATATACATTTTACACAATATGTTCCCCCACCTCTACCCTCACCCTCACCCTCATAGTCTGGGTGGGGTTATGTAGGTGAGCGTGGGGGTGCAGGGAGATATTGTGAAAAACATACTTATGTATTGCATACTATCTATGCGGGTAAGGGTAGGGGTGGGTGTGGGGAGATACTGTTAAATCCATAAATATGTTTTTGACATTACACCCCCCCACCCTTATCTATGATGGTAAGGGTGGGGATCAAGGGATGTATTATGTAATACATATGTATGTATTACATATTATCTCCCCCGACCCCCACCCTCACTATCAAAGATATTGTACAATACATATTTATGTATTACACAATATATCTCTCGATTCCCAGCCTCAACCTCATATATTTTGTGGAATACATAAATATGTATTTCATAATAACTCTCCACACCTCCAACTCCATATATTATGCAATATATAAATACTTTTTTCACAATGTATTTATGGGGGTAGAGGGATATATTGTGAAAAATAGATTTATGTATTGAAAAATATCACAATACATATTTATATATTACAGAATATATACGAGGGTGGTTTTTGGTTGCAAAACAAGGAGGAAGATGGCCTAGTGTTTCGCGAGACCCATCTCTCGGCAGTTAGGGTTTCCCTAGCTGCTATTGAATCCTTTGTTTGCAGGCGTCGCTATCATGCCCTTCATTTTTAGTCATCATGAATGATCATGCCTAAATTATTCTTGAGGTTTGAATTTGTTGTCAACATGTTTTATCTTTTGAACCCTCGACTTTCAGCTTGCGGATAATCTACCGGGCTACTCAAGGTTGTTGTGTGGGTTTAGTGTGCCTCTATAACTATGTTATCTTATGGAATCTAAGAAATAACATTGCAACCTTGCTTTAGGTGACTAATTTGGGATTCTATTGTTGTCGCCACTTTATTCGGGTGATCATTCTAGGCTTCTATTGTTGTCGCCACTTTATTCAGGTGATCAATCTAGGCTTCTATTGTTTCTGCCCCGCCACCTATATGTGCAGGGGTAATGAGAATATCCTTTATGCGGATTTTTATGTGGGATTTCAAGAGGGTGTGACTTTTTTCGTGTGGCTCCTTGCATGCACAATGAGTGCCCCAGCAAATTTGTGAGAAGGAATTTTTTTTTGGGAAAAATACTGAGGGGGGTGGAGGGGGAGGGGGTGAATCAGTATTTAAAACTCAAAATTCTTTGCTTTACTTTATTGATTTCTATACACGAATATAATCAATACAACTAGCGTATGCACACGACTTTCTTTAAGGAAACTTGCGTATGCCCAATGAAATTATTATTTAGATAAATATTCAAAAACTTTACTTAGCCCAGTGCATCATTTATTCATCAGAAATTTAGTAAGAAGTAAACATGTGCAGTAAGAATATAATAAATCATCACACATAAGCAACACACATGAACACTAGGATTTAAGGCGGAAACCCAAGTTGGGAGAAAACCACCGGTGCTGTCGTCTCTGTCTTCAATATTTATTATAAAGAAATCTGCTTACAATATTTTACTAGTGCAGACTCATACCAGCATGCAGGCACCCACCTGTAGAAGGCTGAAACCTTCTCTCGTTCTCCAGTTTCTATTGGAAGGGAGCTCCAACTCCCTGACCTTGTTTACTAGCTACCACTAGAAGAGAGCTACAAACCCTTCTCTCGTTTACCAGCCACTAATGGAAGGGAGATACAAACCCTTGATCTCGTTTACTAGCAACCACTGGAAGGAAGCTACGACCCCCTCACTGAAGCCTTCAACCCTTAGTACCACCACGGACCATGTTTCATTAATATTCACACTGGATCCAACAACTTCAACACAACACAACTTGTAGGACTATTTTCATCAGATTTTCAGACTGGACCCACTACACTCATTTAAGCCCAAAAACATACATCAAAATAAAACATATAACTGTACCAAATCATTCACTGAATCATCAATCAACCAAAAAATTACTTATATTTAATCACAATCAACTAGTAGCATAATCAATACTCAAACAACCCAGATCTATATGAAGACATCATTGACAGACAACATAAACATAGTAAAACTGATCAGAAATTTCCTTCAACATTCTTCAAAAAAATCCTAGCTTGCATATGCGCCTTCCATAAGACAAATCCATGAATGTACATGATTCTCCCGAAACCAAAATGTGTATAGATTTATTGAAAATATATGGGCCTTTGCAGAACCAAACTCGAGTGTATACATGCCTTCCTTGAGTCGAACCCGCATATAGATCTGTAATTAATTTAGGACTGCGTAACACTTCAGAATAAAAAAATTACTCATATCATACCCTTTACTTCAACAAACATGTGCCAGACCACATATCTAAACATCTCACAAACAGATCATGGAAATACATAGCCATTTTAGGTCTAGAGATCCTGATCCATCATGTATTCATGGGTGCATCATTATTTCAGAGCTATCAATAAACTATAGTCCATTCCATACATATATACTTCAGAGTGAAGTATTCAATCAATACCCATATACATGCACACTTACCACTATGATCTTCACATCCTTATATAGTTTGAGCCTTAGACAATACCATGAGGCAAAACCACACAAGTTTCAATGGTATTCTTGGATGGGATAAAATAACCATTACTGCACTCAATATTATGGGCTAATACCATGGCAAAGACCCCTCGTATTATACACTTAGTGCGTTAGCACATACATGAATTTGCTTCTTCGTATCCACGTGTATACACAACTTTTCCTTTACCAACTCGCATATAGTTCTTCAATTATGTGCTTTATCCATATTGTGATTCTGATTTTCAAAAGCTTTGTCCCATCATACTGTCATTCTGTTCCATCACTTTTTCACCTATGAGCTTATCCAGAAACCATATACTCAGTCTTTTACAAGTGGGTTGCCATCAAGGACAACACATGTAATCATAATGCCAACAATCTCCCCCTTTGGACTTGATCACAACCATGTTGGTGTTTGATCACCACAACCTATAGATACCTGATAGATACATCAACATAAGTATTATTCAAACACCAAATTACTCTTCCCCTTTGACATCAAGGGAAAAGGGTGACCAATTCTGAAACAATTTTTCTCTTTCCTTGCAGATACAAGAGCTCTATACATCTGATCTGCACTCTACTGACCATGCTCCTCCTGAGCACATGCTGAATATTTAGACAGATTTTCAATAAAGTACATGACTGTATAACTCGACTGAGTATGACCATTCCTATTACAAAGGACTCATACTTACATCAATAACTTGACCAAGTGGGATTTCATATTTGATTCAACTACCCAACCAAGTGGGTTTACATTTTTTTGAAAAATTCCATACATGACTGAATATGAAAATATTTACATCATAGGTCTCGACATGACCCTTACATCAAATTACAAATATGACTTTTATAACCAAGAGAAAAGGACCTTAATAGAGAGATATCATCGAACATTATTCATCAACCATTATAAAAATAATGCCTAATGCATTATACTCAACAAGGCTAATACTCGCCTGAACCTGTGCTACCTGTTCACTGTCAAGTCTAACCACAAAAACTCATTCATCAAAGATTATTCATAAACCAGATAATCATAAATTAATACCATATAAACAGACTGTAACCATCAACATCAAACCAAGAAAATTCAAAAACAACTGTTAGCAACATGTCATAATCTGTTGTTGAGTCTGTCTCACTATTTTTCTATCAGAGAAAAAACATATGCAACTGTCTCCAAAGGAACTCACGTATATAAGTGGAGTTGTTTCATGAAACCGCATACCGAAAGTGAAATACTGAAATTTCACAACTCCATCTCCCCCTAAACTTATCCAACCTGTACCTATCTTCTGTTGTCACATCAGATGCACTATCAGAAATATAAACAACCAAAATTAGCAAACCAACCATGGGAATCACCATATATTGCTCCCCCTGTGATGATACCTTACTGATTCCGATAATGTATCCCACATTATCCCTGGAGTCATTATAAGAAGTAAACTTTAGAAACAAATGACTGCAGTAGGGTCAATATTCCCTATGTTTTTGACCGATGTTTCTTCTTTTTCCATATTTTCTTGAAATTTCTTATTGTGTGCTAGAATTTATCCAAAAACTTGGCTCTGTTCAACATACTTAACCTTCAATCAGTGGCCTTATGCCCAAATTAGTTACAATAGAAACAATATCCATGAAACCATTCTTTCTCCCTTGATCTATGCAATTCTTCAATAAACATATTTTTCTCTTTTAGGGTATTATCATCATTCATGACACATGCCATGAGCACTTGTAGATATTAATCAGACTCTCCCTCTTCTCCATTTGAAAAACCATCACTATTTTCATTTGTATAAAAACTTCTCCTATTTTCAAATAATTTCCCTTTGTCATTATTTTCTTTATAAGGACACTTAGTAGCATAATGACCAATTCTACCACAAGAAAAACACTTGAAGGGAAGCTTACCTCTAAACCTTCCAGTACCTGGTTGAAGTTTCCTCACAAAATTTTCCTCTTCTTCTTTTGATATATAAATTGATTCCTTGAGAACTTCATTTTCTTTTCCTTTTCACAAGCCTTAAAAGCGGCTTCTCTGACTTGTGAGGGACTTTCTTTTCTCATTTCAAAAGCATTCAGGATACCGTGAAGTTGAACAACAGTAAGAGTCTATAGATCCTACTTTTCTTCAATGGAATACACTTTTGACTCAAATTTTGGAGTTAGATATGTCAATATTTTCTCTCTTAAAGTTGAATCTTTTATATATTCACCCATATTTCTCCTAGAATTCACAATATCATCTTCTAGAAACAAGTTTGCAATAATTTCATCATCATGAATTCTGAGATTTTCATATTAAATTATAAGAGTTTAAGTTTGACACTTTTTACCTTTGCATCACCTTCATAGCTCTAAATGATCTTGTCCCATATTTCCTTTGTTGGATTTAGCTGCATGACTTTGGAAAATTCTAATTCTGACAGGCTTCCCAATAAGGCATTAACAACTTTCACATTGGTTTCATATATCTTCTTTTATGTTGCATCTACAGGAATGATTGCTGGATATTGGTAAAATCCTTCCACGATTCCCCATACATCTGCTCCAAGACTTTGCAGTTAAGATCTTGTTCATATATTCTAGAATAATAGATTACTTCCATTGAACAATGGTGGCCTGATAGAAAGTACTCCTTCATGACTTCCCATTGCGACATATATCCTTCAAGCGATCAATATTCTTCAGAAGAACCTACTCTGATACCAATTGTTGGGAAAAATACTGAGAGGGGGGGGGGGGGGGGGTAACAGTATTTAAAACTCAAAATAATTTTCTTTACTTCTCTGATTTCTATACGCGAATTTAATTAATCCAACTAGCATATGCACGTGGATTTATTTAAGGAAACTTGCGTATTCCCAACGAACTTATTATTAAGATAAATCTTCAGAAACTTTACTTAGCCTAGTGCATCATTTATTCATCAGAAATTTAGTAAGCAGTAAACATGTGCAATAAGAACATAATAAATCATCACACATAAGAAACACACATGAACACTAGGATTTAAGGTGGAAACCAAAGTCGGGAGAAAACCACCGATGCTATCATCTTAGTCTTCAATATTTATTATAAAGAAAATTGCTTACAATATTGTACTGGGGCAGACTCATACCAACATGCAGGCACCCACCTGCAGAAGACTGCAACCTTCTCTTGTTCTCTAGCTGCTACTGAAAGGGAGCTCCAAACCCCTGATCTCGTTTACCAGCTACCACTTGAAGGGAGATACAACCCCCTGCTCTTGTTTACCTACCACTACTAGAAGGTAGCTACAAACCCCTGATCTCATTTAACAACAACCACTATAAGGAAGCTACGCCCCCCTCACTGAAAGCTTCAACCCTCAACACCACTGCGGACCACGTTTCATTAATTTTCACACTGGATCCAACAACTTCAACACAACACAACTTGTAGGCCTATTTTCATCATATTTTCAAACTGGACCCACACACTCATTTAATCCCAAAACCATACATCAAACCGAAACATATAACTATACCAAATCATTCACTGAATCATTAATCAACCAACCAATCACTGATATTTAATCACAATCAGCTAGCAACATAATCAATACTAAAAAAACCCAGATCTATATGAGTACACCATTTATAGACAACAGAACCATAATAAAACTGACCAGACATTTCCTTTAGCATTCTTGAGCAAAACCCTAGCTTGCATACACGCCTTCCATAAGACAAATTCGCGACTGTACGCACTTCTCTCGAAACCAAATTGCGTATAGATTTACTAAAAAGATACGCGCCTCTACGAAATCGAATCCATGTGTATACGTGTGATTCGGATTTATGCAGGAACACAACAGAATAAACACATAACCATAAATACAGAGATGCAGCGGAAATAACACTTCATTTCATTAATATCAAAGAACTGAAATTTGCTTACAGACAGAATGGAAATAAAACTAGCTAGGGCGCTGGTAGCTATCTTTGAGAAGAGATGTGGCGGCTACAGGCCTCTGAACTGAGTTACAATGAGGCTCGAGGGCCTATTTATTATTGAGAAACAATGAAGAACCCTAAACATCCAAAAACCTAACCCTAGGAGATGAAGCGCCAAAACTATGGGCCCCGTTTGGGTAAATTGGTGTTTCAACTTCCCAGGGACGTAACTTTGGCATACTATCTCCGTTTGACGCACATGATACATCATTAGAAAGATCTATCCGAGGACTACAATTACTGAGAGCATCTAATTCTGATGATCACCTACGGTGAAATGATACCCAAAAAACGTCGTTTAGGGCCTCAAAACGGCTCCGGAAGTTCAGGACCCGAAAAAATGCTAAAAATAGTAAGTTATGCCGAAACTGAAAAACTGAAAGAGACAATGGTGGGGGTCCAAGTGGAATAGGTGGGTGGCCACCAATATCCACCTGGATCATTCCTCCCCCCTTAGGAAGCAATGGTCCCCATTGCGTTAAGTTCCTCTATGAGATGAGGAAATTTCTGCTGAACTTGGTCCCTGGTGAACCACTTTCCTTGGTGCAGGAGTTGGCCAGCTTTGACAACCCGATACAGTTGGATCCTCTATTGGCGAGTGTTCTTAATTTGCATGTCCATGATACAATCTGTGGTGGCCTTTTCCATGCAGTCTGGGTTTAACTCTGTTGGTGTGAGTTGTTCTGCAATGTCCGAAGTGTCCAGTAGAGGTGGGAAGTAAGGACGAAGGCGATCCACATTGAAGACTCGGTGCAGACCAAGGAATGGTGGAATACTAAGCTCGAAAGCATTGTTCCCTACAGCCTTGGTGATGGTGTACGGCCCGTATCGGAGCGGGCGAAGCTTGCGGTGAGGTCCAGTGAGGCGCTCCTTCTGCAAATGCATCCATACTTTGTCGCCCACCTGGAAGTTGTGTGGCACCCGGTGTTGATCATGGCGCTGCTTGTACTTCACATTGGCTCTGTCCAATATATCATGAACCTGTTGGCGGATGTGTTGAATGCGCTCGATGAAGCTACTTGCTTTGTCAACTTCAGACTGGACGTGTGCTGAATCGGCCTGAGCAGCTGCAAATGGCATGGCTACGTCAATGGGACATAGTGGCTGAAATCCCAAGCCCACCTGAAAGGGGCTATGGCCGATTGAACTGTGGAGAGCCCGATTATAACTATGTTGTACATAGGGGAGGCTCTCGTCCCATGTGCGTGGATGCTTTGAATTTTACATGCGCAAAATGTGTACAATCATTCTGTTGACGACCTCTGTCTGGCCATCTGTTTGGGGATGGAAAGCTGTGGACTTGGTGAGCTTTGTGTCCAACATTGACCAGAGGCTGGACCAAAATGTGCTGAGGAACCTACTATCTCGATCTGATATGATAGACTATGGGATCCCAAAGTGCACCCACACTCGTTCAAAGAAGAGTTTAGCAGTGGCTTCTGCTGTGATATTCTTCTTACAGGCCGCCATGATGGCCATCTTCGAGAATCTGTCAACGACCACGAAAACACAGTCATTTCCATTTTTAGTAGAAGGCAGGCCCGACATGTAATCCATGGAGATGGATTCCCACGGCCGACTAGGGGTAGGTAGTGGAGTATATAGGCCTTGCTTCTTGATGGTCGGTTTGGCAATGGCACAAGCAGTGCAGGATCTGATGTGCTTCTCGACATCCTTTCGAAGGTTCGGCCAATAGAAATACTTCTGTAGTATTGCTACCGTTTTCTCGACCCCGAAATGCCCAGCGACTCGACTGTAGTGTGCTTCCCATATCATCTTGGCACGCTCGCTTGAAGGAACACAAAGGTGTCCCATGTGACATAAAAGTGCATCTTGGAGGTGAAAATTTGGAACTTGCGTACCCCCCAAGAGTGCCTTGTAAGTGTGGCCTAATTCTGGGTCACTCTCATAGAGAAGTGGCCAATCAGAAGTCTCGTGCCCACAAGAGTTGAGCACGGTGGTGAGCGCCACGATCGGTGGTCGGCTGAGGCAGTCTGCAACATTATTGGTGCTACCCTTCTTGTACTTGATGTTCAAATGAAACTGCTGCAGATATGTGGACCACTTCTGATGGCGATCATTCTGCAACTTCCCTTGTGTCTGTATGAACTGCAGGGGCCGGTGGTCTGTGTGGATGATTGTTTCCTTCCCCAAAATGTAATGCTTCCATTGTCGACAGGTTTGCACAATGGAATACATTTCTTTGTCATAGGTGGGATACTTGCGAACTGTCTCAGACAATGTCTCACTGTGATATGCCACTGGATGTCCCTGTTGAGTAAGAACCGCCCCAATAGCATAGTCAGAGGCATCTGTCTCGATCTCAAATGGCTGCTGCAAGTCTGGTAAGGTGAGCACTGGGGCAGAACAGAGGCGATTTTTCAATTCTTTGAACGCTTTCTGTTGAGGTTCCGACCAAAAGAATTTTTCTCTCGCTCCTCCTTTGGTGACTTGACTCAAGGGCCAAGTGATATGAGAGAATCCCAACACGAATCTACGGTAGAAATTAGCAAGACCCGGAAAGCTGCGAAGCTCTGTTATAGTAGTCGGGGCTGGCCAATCCCGAATGACTTGGATCTTGGCTGGATCCACATGCACCCCCCTTTCATCAATAATGTATCCCAGATATTGAACCTGGGTCATGCCAAACGTGCACTTCTCCAAATTGGCACACAACTTTTGTTGCCGCAGTGTTTGGAGGACTTGTCGGATGTGATGAAGGTGCTCTTCCCAAGTCTTGCTGAAGATCAGAATGTCATCCAAGTACACCACTACGAATGAGCTGGTGAATGGCCGCAAGATGTCGTCCATCATCCTCATGAAGGTTGCGGGAGCATTCGTCAACCCGAAAGGCATGACCAGCCATTCAAAAAGGCCTTCCTTAGCTTTGAAGGCAGTCTTCCACACATCATAGGGTTCAATTGGTACCTGGTGATACCCAGACTTCAGGTCGATCTTACTGAAATATTTTGCACCTTGGAGTTGGTCCAGAAGGTCATCAATCCGTGGGATTGGGTACCTATTCCGGATAGTAATCTTGTTCAGCGCCCGATAGTCAATACAGAGTCTCCACGTCCCATCCTTTTTCTGTACCAACACGATCGGGCTCCCACATGGTGATGAACTTGGTCTGATGTGACCTTTCTGCAACAGCTCCTGAATCTGCCTCTTGATTTCATCATTTTCCAGAACAGAGCGTCGATAGATCGGTCCATTGGGTAGTGGCGCACCTGGGGTCAGATCAATCGGGTGCTTGACCTGGCAGTGCAGAGGAACCCCCGTGGGTGAGGTGAAGATGTCCTCGTACTCCTCCACGACCTTATCCATTTGTTGTTGTCGTGCAGAGGGGCCCTGTCTGGAGGTCGTGGCCACAGTCTTCTTCTTGCCCTCGGGGCGGATCATCAGGAAAACGAATTTCCTGGTTTGGGAAATGAGCTTACTACATTGTTTTGCAGTAACCAAAGAGATAGTCGTAGGAGGTGGTACCTCTGGTATCCCGTACAACTTATTTCCCAAAGTAATAATAACAGCACGAGGTCGAGACTCATACACAGCATGACGCTTCCACAAGTATGGTTGTCCTAATAATACATCAGAAACATCAATAGGAGCAACGCCACATAATACCTCATCCTTGAAGGGCTTGATGCTATAGGGAAGGCGGCACTGCTGGCTGACGCGGAGATCTCGTCCTTGGTGAAGCCACCCGATGGTGTATGGATGTGGGTGAGCTGTGGTTGGCAAGCCCAACCGCTTCACGGCGTCTGCTGAAATGAGGTTCTTTTGGCTCCCATTGTCGACAATGAACTGTACAGGGGAGCCCTTTACCCACATCTCGGAGTGGAAGAGACGTTCCTCCTCCTCTGGATCTTCCGGTTCCTCCTTCTGGACCTTTGTAGTGGCAACAGTGGCGTTGGGCTCCGCATCAATAATCTGTTTCCCTTTTTCATTCCCCTTTTCAGGTTCTGATTTGGAGTTGGAGCATGCATCTGACTCAGAAGCCCTCATCTCGGCCACTAGCGACTGCTTGGCCCGACACTCACTTGTGTTGTGAGTGGAGCTCTTATGGAACTCACACCACTTTTCCGTGTCCTTCTTTGGCTTTACGGTGTTGTTCTTTTCTTGTGGCTTTGACGGGTTGTCTTTAGCCGCCATGCTCTGTCCTTTGTTCTGCGGTTTGGAAGCACCTTTTCCTTGCTTTTGATTCACGGATCCAAAGTCTCGCTTCTTCTGTTTGAATTTCTGCTCAATCTTGGCAGCATACCGGTATGCCGTACCAAGCGAGGAGATGTCGAGGAACTCCATTTCCTCCTGAATGTATCTGTGCAGACAGCTGCGATACTTTAGCACCAAATGTTTCTCTGAATCTTTGATACCCAGCTTTGTGCGCAGGGTATGGAACAGATTCGTCAGCTCATGCACATCTTGATCCCTTTGTTGTCGCAGCGTGGTCCATTGTATGTACTTGTCCTCATAGCTCCCCACGGGATAGTACTGTTCCTTGACGGCGTCTCGGAAAGAATACCAAGTTGGTACGGCCGAGAACAGAGAGGGTTCTGTCTGGTCCTTGTTCTCACAGTAGGTTTCCCACCAGTCCTTAACATGGGGGGTAGCTTTGAGGAGTGCAAAAATAATCTTCTCCCGGTCTGAAAAGTCATGAACAGAGAAATATCCTTCTAATAGATTCAACCATCTATCTATGGCATATGCGTCTATTTGACCCTCAAATATGGGAATGTCAAAATTTACTTGTACCTTAAAGGGAGTCGCAAATCCAGAGTGGCTACTGGATGCAGATGCGCCGCCGGTGGGCAGCCGTTGAAGGATCTGAGCAAAGTTATCCATCATTGCATTCCTTTGTTTTTCGAGGGCCTCCTCGAGCAATATTTTGATAGGATCTCCTGCTCCCTCATCTTTCTTTTCGTCCCCCATGGGCGTCCGTCGAGGTTTGCGAGGCTGATCTTGCAAAGGTTCCACCAGATCAAGCCCTAGCTCCTTATACCCCGACCTCGTTGGGGACATGCAAAGAAGGATCGAGAAAAAGCAGACCACTCTGATACCACTGATCCGGATTTATGCAGGAACGCAACAGAATAGACACATAACCATAAATACAGAGATGGAGCGGAAATAACACTTCATTTCATTAATATCAAATAACAGAAAGATGCTTACAGACATAATGGAAATAAAATAGCTAGGGTGCTGGTAGCGAATCTCTGAGAAGAGATGTGTTGGCTACAGACCTCTGAACTCCTTTACAATGAGGCACGAGGGCCTATTTATTATTGAGAAACAATGGAGAACCCTAAACATCCAAAAAACCTAACCCTAGGAGATGAAGCGCCAAAACTATGGGCCCCGTTTGGGTAAATTGGTGTTTCAACTTCCCAGGGACGTAACTTTGGCATACTATCTCCGTTTGACGCACATGATACATCATTAGAAAGCTCTATCCGAGGACTACAGCTACTAAAAAAATATTTGATGATCAAATTTGCTGGTGCTTTGATACCCAAAAAACATCGTTTAGGGCCTCAAAACGGCTCCAGAAGTTCATGACCTGAAAAACTGCTAAAAATAGTAAGTTATGCCGAAACTGAAAAACTGAAAGAGACAATGGTGGGGGGCCAAGTGGAATAGGTGGGTGGCCACCAATATCCACCTAGATCAAGGTGCCTTACTTGAGTCGAACCCGCGTATAGATCTGTAATTAATTTAGGACTGCGTAACACTTCAGAATAAAAAAATTACTCAGATCATGCCCTTTACTTTAGAAAACATGCGCCAAACCATAGATCTAAACAACTCACAAAAAGATCATGCAAATACATAGTTATTTCAGGTCTAGAGATCTTGATCCATCATGTATTCATGGCTACCTCATTATTTCAGATCTATCAATAAACTATAGCCCATTCCATGAAGATATACTTCAAAATTAAGTATTCATTCAATACCCATAAACATGCACACTTAACACTAGGATCTTCACCTCCTTATATTTTGAGCCTTAGTCAATACCATGAGCCAAAACCACACAAGTGTCAATGGTATTCATGGACGGGATCAAATAACCATTACTGTGCTCAATATTGTGGGCTAATACCATAGTAAATACCCCTCATATTATAAACTTAGTTCGCTAGCACATATGAAACTTTGCTTCTTCGTACCTGCATGTATACGCGACTTTGAATTTACTAACTCATGTATAGTTCTTCAATTATGTGCTTTATCCATCTTCTGATTCTGATTTGCAAAACCTCTATCCCATCATACTATCATTCTGTTCCACCATTTTGTCACCTCTGAGCTTATACAGAAACCATATACTTGGTATTTTACAAGTGGGTTGCCATCAAGGACAACACATGCAATCATAATGCCAACATGGTGGTTTTTGGTTGCAAAACAATGAGGAAGATGACCTAGTGTTCTGCGACACCCATCTCTCAGCAGTTAGGGTTTCCCTAGCCACTATTGAATCCTTAGTTTGTAGGCATCACTGTCATGCCCTTCATTTTTAGTCGTCACAAATGATCGTGCCTACATTATTCTTGAGGTTTGAAGTTGTTGTCACCTGTTTGATCTTTTGAACCCTCGACTCTCAGCTTGTAGATCATCTGTCGGGCTACTCAAGGTTGTTGTGTGGATTTAGGGTGCCTCTTTAACAGTGTTATCTTGTGGAATATGAGAAAGACCACTGCAACCTTGCTTTAAGTGACTAATTTTGGATTCTATTGTTGTCGCCACTTTATTCGGGTGATCAATATAGGATTCTACTGTTGTTGTCCCTGCCACCTCTATGTGCACGGGTAATGAGAATATTCTTTAAGGATTTTTATGTAGAATTTCAATAGGGTTGGAATTTTTCTATGTGGATCCTTGCATGCACAATGAGTGCCCCCACCAAATTTGTGAGAAGGAAAAATAAATCCCTTCATTAGATCTTGAACCTTCTACCCAAGTGAAAAATAATGTAATATCATTAAAAGGAAATGGGTTATTGGGAAAGTTAACAGGCCTATGGCCAAGTTATGAAGTTGTTAGAAATTGATATTCTATAAATTAGGAAAATCATGAACACTCATATATTTTCTACTGTGGAAATGGGTATTTCATGTTTCTCTTTGAAAAATAGGAATATAAAGACCATATCATGATAAATTAGCACCCCATTTCATGGGTAACAAAGGTTTGTTTCTCATTCATTGGTCTATGGATTTTAACCCCATGTAGGAAATATCCTCTACTCCTTTGTAGATCAGTGTGCCTTATCTCCCTCTCATTTGATGGGGTCTGAATGTAACACAACCCCTACTATCCCTATCCCCTACTAAGGTAGAAAGAGGGAAGTTACTAAGCTGACCCGACCTCCAAGGTTCTAGTTATGGACACGGGGTCTAAAATTTTTGATCTTTTTCCAAACTCATTAAAAATAAAAATGGATAGCATCATTACATTTTTATCGTCAAGCCCTTTCCAATGATATATAATTTTCCTCGATTTGACACCCAAATCAAAATATATATCTGTTTAAAGACACAACCAATAGCCACATGTTATGTTGTCAAGCACACCCATCCTGAAACCTCAGGGGAGAGGGGAGATATTGTGTAATACATATTTATGTCTTGCAAAATATCTATGAGGGTTGGGGTAGGGGGATATATTGTGCAAAATAAATTTATGTATTGCACAATATTTCTTTCCTTCAAAGTGGGGATGGGGGTGAGACATTGTACAATACATATTTATGTATTACACAATATCTATGAGGGTCATGGTTCAAGAATATATTCTGAAAAAAATATTTATGAATTATAAAATAACTCCACCCATCCCCACCTTGAAACCTTATATATATATTGTGTAATACATAAATATGATTTTTACAATGTCTCCTACCATCCCGACCCCCCATGAGGATGAGGGTAGGGGTGCAAGGATATATTATGCAACACATATTTATGTATTGCACAATATATATGAGGATATAGGGTGGGTAGGGTGAGATATATTGTTTGAAACATATTTATGTATTACAAAATATATCCCCTCACCCTCAACATCATATATTGTGTAAAACATATTTATATATTGCACAATATCTCAATGGTGAGGGTGGTGGTGGTGGGAGGTGTTGAACCTCAGAATTGTTCTTTCTCTGACACCCTTTCTCATCACTTTTTCCTACCTTTTCATAAATCCATAACTCCAATCAATGATAAATGACATGTTTTATCTCAGACAATGAATTTGAATGATCTCTATGTTATATTTTGATGCTCTTGTTATTTGAATTAATTTTTGTAACTCAGCTACATAACACATCCTATTCTGCAGATAATTTTTGTTTTCGTAGCTACTTTAATGGTTTGGTAGGTTCCAAGGAGAAAATGAAGGAATGAGTCACATGGGCATCTTTAGAATGATCCACATATGGATCTCATCCTATCCACCTGGTTGAATTTGACAGAAAAAGGTGCCTATGCTCATGGTCAAAGTGTTGTCAAAAGACATGATACGAGAACGAAGAACTCTCGATTTGCTCTGACGTAGCAAATCGAGAGTTAACCATTCAGATTTTGCTTCTATATTTAAGTTGTAATCACCATATGTAGGCAGAATTAGCTCTAGATAGTTACATTTAATTTTGTTTAAATATCGGTTGTTTGAAAACCGAAAACAGTCTTAATTTTGTGAACACTGTGTATGATTTGAGACGCTTTTCTTTTCCATAATACGAAGACCATGTTCGTTGTTCCAGTTTCTTCTTGATGCGCGCATAGTCTGCTAGGATCCCAACTCATTCTGTCGCAGAGGGCCCCTGAACAGAAGGAGGTTTCATTAGTTGTTTTATTTTAATTTCATTAGCTCTGTTTTGTCAATTCATAAGTTAGATTTATATTTCTTTGCAGCTGATCTTCAGATTAAATTGTTTATCATTTCATAGATTAAATTTATGAATGTTTTCTTAGAATTAGTTCTAGAATGACTATGTAATATTTTTCTTACCAAAAACATCTCAAGAAATTAGTTCTTCTATTTTACAAAATTAGATTATGTTTGAGGCATTAGAGCATACAGTTACCTTAGTTTTCTTTACATGTTTTTACACTGATTTCCTAGATTAATTCCTCAATTAAATATATAATTAGATGCTTGTAGATCATTTCAAGAAGATGAATTTGTCATTCTTCCAAATTGAATGATTGAGTATTTAAAATATACAATAGTTGAGTTTTCCTTTACATGTTTTCACACTTTTTCGTAGATTAAATCCTTAATTAAATGTATAATTAGATGCTTGTAAATCATGTCAAGAAGATGACTTTGTCATTATTCCAAAATTGGATGATTGAGAATTTAAAATATACAGTAGTTGAGTTTTTCCTTTACATGATTTTTAAATGCTTTCTTAGATTAAATCTTTAAACTAAAGTATAATCAATTGCTCGTAAATCATGTCAAGAGGGTGACTTTGTCATCCTTCCAAAATTGGATGATTGAGTAGTTGGTCATGCAATAGTTTCATTTGCCTTTGAATTTGCTTTCATTTAGATTAGCATTGTCATTTCAAATTCTTAGTCATAGGATTTATATTTTAATCCATGGAGTAGAATTAAATTAATATAGATTAGAATTAGCTTTAAATTCCAAAAGCTCAAAGTCATTAGAATCAATACTCTGTTTTTAGGTCATATTTTAACCATTTAAAGTTTGATTTATTTTATGGAAATTTAGAATAGTAAAAGAACGTTTCCTTTTCTTCCTTCTTTCAAAACTAGTTTTTAACATTAAAACTTCATTATATTTAGTTGATTCATTTCATAGTTCTCATTTCTTAAGATTAACCTTTATACATAAGGAAACAAAACCCCAAAAAAAATATAAAAAATACACAACGAAGTAAGAAAAAGGTTAACTAAGCATATATAGTGCACCACACTTCATCAGATTACTAACCTTGGTTGATGATTTATGATAAGAAATTTAAGACATTAAATTGGCTAAAATTTTTGGCGTCGTTGCTGGGGAAGAGTAATTAGGTAACCTTATTTCTTATATCTGAAAAAATGACATGCATAGAGAAAAAGATTCTAGGAGTAGATCCATAGCTAGAGGTAAGAGTTTAATTCCAACAACACCACTCACCCCACCTAGACCACGTAGTGATACACCACCATCTCAAACCCATATCCCATACTTCACTAGACATAGACTTCCTGAAGTATTAAGGTCAGAAATCCAACCGGGAGGATCTCCTACTTCATCCACTGAGGCAGTCTTAGAGGAAGAAGATCCTAGATCTCCAACAGAAAGAGTATCCATTTTCACCTCTACAAGAGAACACATTATAGCTGAAGAATCAGAAATTCCTAGTGAGGAAGAAGAAGAAGAAACTTTCTTCAATATTCCATTGATAGAAGAACCAGAGGAAGATCAATTAGCTCTACAATTAGAACCTCATATTAGCTCTGAGGAATCTACAATGGTAGGAGAAGGAGAAGGAGAAGCAGAAATTTTAAATGGAGAAAATCTATTGTTTGGAGGAGGAAGAGGTGGAGGACGAGGTAGAGGAAATAGAGGAGGAGGTGAAGGAAACAGAAGAAATATGGGAGATGATAATACTTTTGGATTTCCTATAATTGACGAGGATACAAATGTCACAATGAAAAATATATCACCTTCCATTCTTACAAATTTCCATGGATTAAAAAGTGAAGATCTTGAAACCTTTTTGTTTGAATTTGAAGTTTTGTGTAGATCTTATGACTACTTACAAGTCTCTAAAAAAAAAAATCTATTTCCTGCAACACTTAAAGACAACTTTAAAATGGTTGATGGGTTTAGTCACACAATCTATTAGAACATGGAATGATATGAAAAGCGTATTTTTGGAAAGACATTTGGATTATTGCATACCTATCAATCGGAAGGATGAAGTATTCAAGATGATGCAAAGAGAGGATGAGAACACGAAGGATCTAATTGAAAGATTCAATTATAATATAAAAAGAGCTAAAATGGAAAACTTAGATCAAGATACTTTAAAATCTCTCTCGTTAAAAGCCATTAGAGATGATTGGATATACATTATCGACATGATGGGTAGGGGAGATATTTCTCAACTCACATTACCTAAAATTGGTGGATTATGCATTTATCTCTCTAGGGGAAAATAAAAAACTGGGAAAAATCCAAGAGATCCTTCTCTCTCTAGAGTGAATAAATCTACAACTGGAACAATAAATAGGGAAGTAATTGGAAATATGCTTGATTAATTTAAAACATATATTTTAGGGGGTCTTAGTGAACAGATAGACACCCTTAAATTACAAAACAAGCAGAAAGATGAAACTAATACCTTAGCTATTTTATGTCCTAAATGCAGAAAGAAGCATGCCTTAAGAGAATGTCCTCTTGTTGTAAAAGTCATAGAGACCTGTGTGATTTTCCCAGAAAATCATGAAACTAAGAATTTCCCTTCAATCCCAGGTCTTAAGCTTGTTTTTCAAGAAGAAGTAACTTCAAATATAGTAGAACCTCTTTTCTTTGTCTATAGAAGACCATGGCAAGGGCCACAAAACCAAGGTTTTAACAACTAAATGTATACTCAGCCCCCACCAAATAAATGGAATTCTTGGCAACAACCTTGTTCCCAACCTCAACCTTGGGCACAAGGAATGAAAAATCTCTATGGTAGATATTCTCAATACTGCCAATATCCTCCATCCTATCCAAACTATCCTCCCCAACAATTTCCACAACAAAATCAACAACCCCAACTCCAAAACCAAAACCCACAAATTTTAGTACCGTTTCCACAAAGACCAAATCAACTACCTACCTAAACATTGTCAAACCCCAATAATAAAAATCCTCAAAATGCTTACACTACAAAAGGACATAAATTTCCAAATTACATGATTACTCCACTAGATCTTAATGATGTTCAACTTAGATTTGGTAGAATATTAGAAAGGCAAAAGCCTTCTGTTGTTATTCAAGAACAAGATAGTTTTGATAAAGAAATTTCTCTATAGAAAAATAGAAGTTCTGAAGAAGGAACATCTCTTCAACAGAACTAGAATTATGAAAATGAAAAATAAGAAAAACTAATAAACTCAACTCCTATCATAGAGCAACCATCAGTATGTATTTCTAACCCTCCTTTTCTTGAAATATTACAAGTTGATAGAGGGGTAGAAAAACATATAATGTTGCCCAATTATGATTTTCTAGATGAATTGAAAAATGTCTGTATCAAAATTCCTTTGCTACAGGCCATTAAAGGGATTCCAATTCTAGCCAAAATAATAAGAGAGTTGAGCATGAAGAAACCAAGAAGAAAAACAAAAGAAATAAAAAGAATTCAATTAGTAGGAAAAATTGCAGACATTATGATGGGAAAATTTCCATACAAAAATATTTAGATCCACGAAGTCCAGTTGTAAAAGCACACATCAATGGAATTGAAATTCCAAATACATTGATTGATTTAGGAGAATCCATAAACATCATGAGAAAACAAACCATGGAATAACTCAATCTTCCAAATCTTCAGTATACATCTACATTACTGTAATTAGCAGATAGATCAGTAATCAAGCCAGATGGTGTATTAGAAAACATTTTAGTATCCTTAGACTCTTGGGAGTATCCGGTCGATTTTATGATTTTAACCCCCAAGAAAAATCTAGGAGGACATCCACTAATATTAGGAAGACCTTGGTGTGCTACAACTGATGCTTTCATCAGTTGTAGATTTGGTGACATGTATATCTTTGATGGTAATTCAACGAAGAAATTTACTCTATATCCTCCAACAATAATTGTTACACCAATTTTTGGTCATCTAACTTGTTACTATTAGATGGACCAAAGTACACCATGCAAGACCAATTTTACCCTAAGTAAAATTGCTTTCACTATGAAAAATAACTTAGTAATCCTTATTTATTAAGTTGTTTATGGTCTAAACAAGAAACCCCATGAGGGAATATTAAATAAATCCACATTTTTTTGATTTTACTCAAGGAATAATTAGTTAAACATTAGTTTAATTAATATTCTTGGTCATATTTAACCCAAAACAGGAAAATTAATTAGATAAATCATTATTTATCTTATTATTTTCTAGGAATAATTATTTAAACCTTATTTAAATAATATTCTTTGTTAAATTTGACTAAATCATTTATAAATAATTGAATAAATCATTATTTATTTGATTATTACTCAACCACATCCTTAAAATAATAAATAAATCATTTATTTATTTATTATTTACAAATAAAGGAATTTGACCAAAGTCATTATTTTTCCCTCCAACAAATATAATAAAATATTCTATAAAAGTTGGATCTTGATTTGGTTAATAATAATTTAATTATGCACCAATATCTAGACTAACTCAATATTTTGTTATAAATAGAAGGGTTTTTCCATTCATTCACTACCTTTGTTGCCTAAAGATCACTCCAGATCTATACTTTGGGTCTGACTTTGATCCACCATCATTGTCATATTTTGCTACCATTTTTCTTGTGAGCTCCCTTTGAGTTCCATTTTTTGTCTGGGTTTTCTAAACCATCAAGAGAGAGGGATTTTAGATCTGAAGTGTTGAGGACTTACAAGGACCCATCCCATTGAGGGGGACTAGTAACATCTTTCTATGTTCCCTTCCTAGGTGTCAAAAAATACAAAAATTCTTTAAAACAATCTTGTCTTGTCCATTAGATGCATGAGCAACTCTTGCTTTTATTTATTGCTTAATGTCTTTTAATGCATAGATATAGATTTTGCAGCATTTATCTTGGTCAAATAATTGCAGATCTAAAAATATTGGCATCCATATTTTCTGTTAGGGCTATTTGTTATGCACGACTAAAGTGAGCCTTTTTCGTACGCTTGTGATTAAGATTCATACTAACAACTGGCAACTCCACAAGGGTTTATGATTACGACCTCTATCGTTTTTCAGATCCCTGCTTATCTAGCTACTTCAAACCCTATGATTTATCTTCATCTTCTTGTTTTTCTTTTCTTGATGTTGTTTTTAACCTATAAAACCCTAAAACATTAAAAATTCTAACTTTCGTGTGTTTTCGGATCTATTGTGCAGGTGACAGGCATCAGCCGCATCTTAGACAAATTTTTTTTCTGAAACCTACTCCCGAGATTGTCAGAAGTGTAGGTCAAAATTTTTGGGCCAAAACCTGTGACCTGAATCTCTAGGGCATAGAAAACAGGCCAAAACCTGCGACCTCTGCCGAAAATAGCTCAGAAAAGGCGACCTGAACTTTTTGCGAGATTTTTTCTGAGATTTTTCTGGGTTTGTTTGGGCCTCTATTCAGGGTTTTTTGACCTCCATCTCCACCCGTTTAGGACCTGTAATTGTTCTCTTTTACTCATCAAAGTGGGAACCTAGCCCCTTAGGGCTTCAATACCCTCCACCTTTTGTGGAAGAGTTTTAGCTGCTGCAAGTTATCTGAAATTTCAGTGTGTTCAGCCATTTTTCAGATCTGATCCCTTACCTTCAGATCCACTTTAGATTGGTTATTTATCCATCCAAAACACCTCCTTTTAGTTTTGTTTGGGTCTTCCTCTAGGGTCCTCTTCGCTTCCCTCCCGGTTGTAGCCTTTTGCCACCTCATTTACAACAAATTTTCCTCTGATTTTTTGCTATTTTTATGCACCTATTTCCAGCAGATCTGACCTTTAGATCATTGCCCCTCCCAAATTTAGATCTATTGGCTATTTTGGTGTGTTTTGACTAGATTTTTGCCCACCCACAGACTACTTGTTGAGAGGCCCACCTCCTTGGGTTTATATTAATGCATAATTAGTTATTTATTTTCTGTTATTTCAGTTTCATATACTATTATCTGCAGGTTTATTTATAGTTATACATCACACTTTTTCTTTTTCTCTACAAACGTCTTGATTTAAAAATTAAAATTTACACACTTAACACACACAACCTAAGTGAAGAAGATCCTAGTTAACACTGCCAGGCAAATACTTCAGCATTATAATAAATTGATCCTGCACCTCTCTGCCCTTGTTTTGACATTGTAATCAATTGATCCTGCACCTCCTTGCCCTTGTTGGTCTCTCTTCCCTTTGTGCCGTGTTTGTGCCTTCATTGTTGCGCCCCAAAGACATTTATCCCAGAGAATTCTTAGCCTTCACCCTCAGTTTCCGGTAGGAAGACATACTCCTCTGCGTAGGATTCAAGTTAGTCCTCCACCGAGTCTACATTTATACTTCTCCTCTGGTTCATTGGGTTCCCCCTCTGGATCCGCCCCTGGTTCTCCCCCTGTCACCTTCATGATGTCTGGTTCAGGACCTAATGCTGGTGGTAGCCCTGACCCTAATGCTGGGAATACTACTAGTGGGACCGCAACAGGAACTATCCCGGCTGCTCCCTTGCTCCCCTATATGGCAGGCCTCAGTCTTCCCGATTTTAACCAGTTGATCAATGAACCTATACGCCATGATGCTGGTTGGCCTGCTATGCCAACCAAGCTCCCTTCTAACATCCCCAAGTTTGAAGGTCTTGCTGGAGAAGATCCTACAAACCATGTTCGATCTTTCCACATGTGGTGTTCGTTTAACTCCATTACCAATGACTCTGTCCATCTTCGGTTGTTCCAACGTACACTTACTGGAGAAGCTCCTAAGTGGTATGTTGATCAGACATCCTCCTCTCATACCACCTTTGTGACTCTTACTCGGGCTTTTTTGTCTTATTTCCAGCTTCCCCTTTTTTATGACACTGGTACCGAACTTTTGAATTCTTTTCGTCAATCGTCTGTGACCCACCTATCCGATCATGTCCAGGAATGGCAGAGAAGAAAGAGCCTATGTTGAGCCCCTACCTTCAAAGACCATGTCTACATGGACTGGTTCCTTAGATCCCTTTTTCCTGCTATCGGCAAAGATGTTGCATCGCATTTCCCTCAAACCGAAGAAGCTGCTCTTCAGATTTAATTTAAGTATGCCTTGATCTACGCTCAGTCAGGTTATGTTTATACCGTCTTACCTGATCTCCCTAGACCCGGTGTTGCGACGGAATCTCATGCCACTGACGGTATCGTTGGAGCTCTTTCTCATCCATACACTCAGCCTCCCATGGGCTATGGTTTCCCTCAGGGAGGGGCCAACACCTCTAACACTTTTCCCCCTCTCGGTAGCTTGTATCTAGGATACAAAATGCCTCCTCCTTTTGCTTAAACTATTTACCACAATGTTACCCAACCTCCTTATTATCCGTATCCGCAACTTGGTGCTCCATCTCCTCAAGAATTAGCACCCCCGCCTCCCTTGCCTTCTCAACCCCCGCAATAGCAGCCACCACCCCCTTAGGGGCAGGTGTATGCACAACAGGGTGCGACTAATCCTCCTACTTACAAAAAGAAGAAGAAAGGCACTCAAAATCAATCTACCCCTGATAATCCTGGACCTAATCCCCAAGGTAATGTACCTAACACTACTAACCAGCAACAGGGCACTCAGCCCAAGCAGGACAGGCCTGTTCGCATGAATAATCCTTGTTCATGTTGCAGTGTTTATGGTCATTACACCCACGATTTTCCTCTTTTACCATAGATGTGGCAGATGTGGGAGAATCAAGCAGCATCACGAGCAAATCAAGCCTTCCCTTCCACTCCTCCCAGTCCTGCGCCTAGTCAGCCAGCTGTGTTTACTAATCCTTTCCCTCAGTAAGGATTCGTGGCTACCCAACCACCTGAAGGTCAGGCGACCACTCAACCTCCTGCATCTGGTACCTCCGATTACCATATTCTCATGATGAACTCTGACCAACCCATTACCATTGACCTTAACCTTAAAACTCGGTCCCGTCAGTACAACAAGCCTCCTGCTATGTCTACCCCCGAGCCCCCTTCTTTAGGTTCTACAAAGCCTCTTTCGACAACGAATGGTCCTTTGCAGATCCCTCAACCTAAGGCAGAGGTTCATACCAAGATACCTAAGGGAAAATTATGCCAAAACGCTGCTTCTGGAAAAGCTGCCCATTCGTATAGTATAGTAGATGATTTAGCGCAATCTCCTGCTACCATCTCAACGCTGGAACTCCTCCAGTTGTGCCCTTCACAATGAAAAGCTCTAATATCTACCATGGGCATTGTAGATCCTTCAGATGATCGATTGATCATCTTAGATGTTGACCGGTCAGAACATCCTATCGTTCTTACTTCTGTTGCCTTCCAAATCCCCGTCAAGATTCAAAATGCCAACATTTATCGTTGTATCATTGATGAGGGGGCATCCACTTATGTGATGTCCGCTTCAGTTTGGAAGAAACTTGGATCACCTGAGTTGGACCCTTCCACTATCACCCTCTGAACATGGGATGTCCACTCCTCCAAGCCCATTGGCATGTTCTGTAATTGTCCTATTACTCTTGTGGGCAAGACTGTTTGTGTTGACGTAGAAGTCATTGATGCCACCTTAGACTACAAAATTCTATTGGGTCGTAGCTAAACCTATACGATGTCTATTGTACCATCTACGGTTCACCGCAAGATTTCCTTTCCCCATAATGGAAATATATTCACCATTGATTAGTTGACATATTACGAACTGAAGTCTCAAACCTCCTCTGAGTCCATCATATCTTCAGTGGCCAATAAGAAAACCGTCGATCCCTTGACCAGTGTCTCACCCGGAGTCTACAAAGACTCCTCTTTGCTTGGTTCATTCCTTGGTCTTCCTCCTCCTCCTGTCTCTGATCCCATATCATCAAATGTTTTCCTGATGCAATCATTTCAGGCTTCCCTCAAGCGGCCCACTTCGGCTAGTCAGCAACCCCGCCCTACGCAACCTACTCCTAGCACTTCGCCTCAACCTTCTGGACCCCCTCCTCATGGCCCTTCACCTGCAGATGGTATCCATGAGCCTCTTTACCCTCTCAGAATGGTTCCTCCAGGCCTTAACCATCTCGGATCCGTCCCGCCTGGCCATTACCCCTCTATTCAGATACCGTTCCTAGCTCCCCCTCCTGGAGTGTTCTCGGTACCTGTCATGGCTACCTTATCCCTTCCTAACTTGACCTCGGGAATTCCTGTCTGGTGCATCGATCCCCAAACCTCTACCCCGCCTGGTCAACCCAAACCCTATCTTGTTTGACCTCGGTTCAACCAGTCCCCATGACCCCTCCTGCTACTACTGTGCCTTAGCCACCTCAATAGGAACCTCCTCTTGTTGCGACAGCTTCGGGTAACGGGGGCAAGGCTAGCAAGAAGGCATCTAAAGATAAGGCTGCCCCAAAAAACCCTACCCCTCCTTAGCCACAAAAGTGTACCATCCAGTGTGCTTTGTGTGATGTTGTCGGTCATGCCACCCATACCTGTCCGGAGTTGCCTCACCTCAAGCCCATGGTCAATGAGATGTTTCTGGAGTCTGATATCCCTGAGGTTTATGTCACTATACCAGATTTGGTCCTGAAACTCAAATCCGTGCGCACAAACCACCCTTGTGCTTTGTGTGATTTCCATGGCCACTACACTCACCTTTGTCCCCGCCTTGAAGAGTATAATTCCTCTTTGGAAGTGTTCCGCTAATTTGAGGCCAAGCATAACAAGTTCACCTCCCCCTTGCTTGCAAGTTCTGATTTGGTAGAACCAGAGGATCTACCTGCTCCCATTGAAATTCCCCCTCTTGATGTCGAAATGACGGAGTCTTCGACCACCATTTTTTTACCTATCATCATCCATGAGACCCTCGGTCAAAGTCCCCTTGGAGACTTCTCTTGATGTTTCGCCTGACCTCCCTTCAACAATCACCCTGGGCTCAACATCGGTAGATCATTTATCTACTTACTCTTTTGTCATCCCCCATTGATCCATTTGGATATCGGTGGCCACCCACCTATTCCATTTGGACCCGCACCATCAATTCTTGCAACTTTTCACATTCAACACAACTTACTATTTTTAGCAGGTTTTTGGGTCCTGCACTCCCAGAGCAGTTTTGGGGCCTTAATAATCCAGGTGGATATTGGTGGCCACCCACCTATTCCATTTTAATTCCCACCATTAGTGCTTTCAATTTTTAAGTTGCGGCACAACTTACTATTTTTAGCAGTTTTTTTGGGTCTTGAACTTCCGGAGCCATTTTGAGGCCCTAAACGATGTTTTTTGGGCATCGCGCCTTCGGCTAATATGATTCTAATTTAGAATTGAAATTTGTGGTAGCAATTGTATTACTTGGATAGATCTTTATAATGATGTATCATGTGCGTCAAATGAAGATAGTATGCCAAAGTTACGACCCCGGGAAGTTGAAACACCAATTTACCCAAACGGGGCCCATAGTTTTGGCTCTTCATCTCCTAGGGTTAGGTTTTTGGACATTTAGAGTTCTCCATTTTTTTCTCAATAATAAATAGGCCCTCGAGCCTCATTTTAACATAGTTCAGAGGTCTGTAGCCGCCATACAAGCACCCTAGCTATTTTATTTCCATTATGTCTGTAAGCATATTTCTGTTATTTGATATTAATGAAATGAAGCATTATTTCTGTTGCATCTCTATGTTTATGGTTATTTCTGTATTCTGTTGCATTTCTGAATAATCTAGATCAGTGATATTAGAGTGGCCTGCTCTTTATTTTTTTTTCTTTGCATGTCCCCAACGTGGTCAGGGTATAAGGAGTTAGGGCTCGACCTAGTTGAACCCTTGCAAGATCAGCCTCGCAAACCCCGACGACCTCCCATGGCGGAAGAAAAGAAAGATGAGGGAGTAGGAGATCCTATCAAAATATTTCTCGAGGAGGCCCTTGAGAAACAAAGGAACGCGATGATGGATAACTTTGCTCAGATCCTTCAACGACTGCCCACCTACGGCGCATCTGCATCCAACAGCCACTCTGGAAGTGCCACTCCCTTCAAGGTACAGGTAAACTTTGACATTCCTGTATTTGAAGGCCAAATAGATGTAGACGCCATATATAGATGGTTGAATTTTCTAAAAGGGTATTTCTCGGTCCATGATTTCTATGACCGAGAAAATATTATTTTTGCACTCCTCAAAGCTACCCGCCATGTTAAAGACTGGTGGGAAACCTGTTGTGAGCAAGAGGATGAAGGGGAACGCTCTCCATTCTCGGCCACACCCACTTGGAATTCATTCCAAGATGGCATCAAGGAACAATATTACCCTGTGGGGAGCTATGAGGACAAATACATCCAATGGAACATGCTACGACAACAAAGGTATCAAGATGTGCACGAATTGACGAATCTGTTCCATACCCTACGCACAAAGTTGGGTATTAAATATTCAGAGAGACATTTGGTGATCAAGTACCGCGAATGTCTGCACAAAAAAATTTAGGAGGAAATGGAGTTCCTCGACATTACATCGCTTGGCACGGCATATCGCTATACCGCCAAGATCGAGCAAAAATTTAAGTAGAAGAAGCGAGACTTTGGATTTGTGAATCCAAAAGGTGCCCCCGAACCGAAGAACAAGGGGCAAGGCCAAAGTAGTGCGACTCAGAACAACACCACAAATCCAAAGAAGGACACAGGGAAGTGGTGTGAATTTCATAACAACCCCACTCACAACACAAATGAGTGTTAGGCCAAATAGTCTTTGGTGGCCGAACTAAAGGCACCCGAATCAGATGCATTTTCTGATCCGAGTCAGAACCAGACAAAGGGAAGCAGATCATTGATGCGGATCCCAATGCCATTTTTTCCAGCACCAAGATCCAGAGGGAGGATCCAAAGGATCCAGAGGAGGGGGAGTACCTCTTCCATTCACAGATGTGGGTGAAGGGTTCTCCACTGCAATTTCTTGTCGATAGTGGAAGCCAAAAGAACCTCATTTCAGCAGAGGTCGTGAAGCGGCCCGGTTTGTTGACCATAGAACACCCACAACCGTATACCATCGGGTGGCTTCACCCAAGGAGAGATCTCCACATCCGCCAGCAGTGCTGCCTTCCGTACAATATCAAGCCATTCACGGATGAGGTATTGTGTGATGTTTCTCCTCTTGATGCAGCTGATGTATTATTGGGCCAACCATACTTGTGGAGGTGACATGCTGTGTATGAGTCTAGGCCTTGTGCTGTTGTTATTAATTTTGGAAATAACTTATACAGGATACCGGAGGTAGTACCACCTCCTGTCATCTCTTTCACTACTGCAAAACAACACAGTAAGATTGTTTCCCAAACCAGGAAATTTATTTTCCTTACAACTCGCTCATAGGGAAAGAAGAATATTGTGGCGACAACCTCGAAACAGGGCTCCCCTACACGGTTGCAGCAGATGGATAAAGTCAGGGAGGAATATGATGAAATCTTCTCCTCACTCATAGAGGTTCCTCTACATTTCCAGGACAAGCACTCCATTGATCTGACCCTCGACGCACCATTGCCTGATGTTGCCATACCTCATGCGACTACACAGACAGAATCCACACATGTACTGTATAAGGCTAATAAAGAAGCAAAATTTACTAAACGCATCCAGCATGTCCGCCTGCAGGTCCATGACATCTTCAAAAAATTTAATAACAAGTTCAATAGAATTTGCCTCGTCCCCTGGAGGATCTCAACGTAATGCGGACCATTGCTTCCTGAGGATGGAGGAATGATCCAGGTGGATATTGGTGGCCACCCACCTATTCCATTTGAACCTGCACCATCAATTCTTGCAGCTTTCAGCACAAGTTACTAGTTTTAGCAGGTTTTTGGGTCCTGCACTCCTGGAGCTGTTTTGGGACCTTAATGATCCAGGTGGATATTGGTGGCCACCCACCTATTCCATTTGAACCCCCACCATCAGTTCTTTCAGTTTTTAAGTTGCAGCACAACTTACTATTTTTAGCAGTTTTTCGGGTCCTGAACTTCTGGAGCCATTTTGAGGCCCTAAACGATGTTTTTTGGGCATCGCGCCTCCGGAAAATATTATTTTTCTCCAAAATTTGATATTTATGCTAGTAATTGTAGTCCTTTGATAGATCTTTATAACGATGTATCATGTGCGTCAAACGGAGATAGTATGCCAAAGTTACGACCCCGAGAAGTTGAAACACCAATTTACCCAAACGGGGCCCATAGTTTTGGCTCTTCATCTCCTAGGGTTAGTTTTTTGGACATTTAGAGTTCTCCATTGTTTTCTCAATAATAAATAGGCCCTCGAGCCTCATTGTAACACAGTTAAGAGGTCTGTAGCCGCCATATCTCTTCTCAAAGATTCGCTACCAGCACCCTAGCTATTTTATTTCCATTATGTCTGTAAGCATATTTATGTTATTTTATATTAATGAAAAGAAGCATTATTTCCACTGCATCTCTATGTTTTTGGTTATTTCTGTATTCTGTTGTGTTCCTACATAAATCCAGATCACCCATGACGTTGCACATGTGAGCCTTTCTTCACATGATGATGAGTCAGGTAGCTCTACCACATCAGGTGGTCTCCCTTCCTCCAGTCACCCCATCTTCAATTCCGATGAAGACATTATGGAAGCGATGACCAACCCTGACTTTCTGTGGGATGATATGCACCACCATGCGTACTTCCTCCCGCAAAAGTCCCATGAAAAATATGCTGTGGAAACTAAAGACTTCATTCCTAATAAAGTCAATTGGTTTATAAATCCCATCCCTGCACCTGATGCTTTCGAAGAAGGAAATATGGCCAATATCTATCCTACCATTAAAATTGACATTTCTGACAGACCAGGGGTAGAATAAAATATCACCTTGGGCACCCAATGCACCCCAGAAGAAATTGAGGCTTACACCAAGCTATTCAAATAATTCCGCGATGTTTTCACTTGGTCCTATTTAGAAATGCCCGGACTTGATCCCGCCATTGTCGAACACCATATCGATACATGGCCCGATGCCAATCCTCTCCGTCAAAAGTTGAGACCCATTAATCCTTCCAGACGAGAGGCTCTCAAAGCTGAAATTGATAAGGTCAAGGAGGTTGGTTTTATCTATCCCATCGAATACACCACTTGGGTGTCTAACCCGGTTCCCATTCTTAAGAAACAAGGCACCATCTATGTCTGCATGGAATTTCACGACCTGAACAAAGCTTGTCCCAAAGAAAACTTCCCCACACCATTCATTGACCAAATCATTGATGAGTGTGTGGGCACAAGTTTCCATCCTTCATGGATGGTTTCTCCGGGTACAACCAGACTTTTATCCGTCGTGCTAATCAGCTTAAGACTATGTTTATTAGTCCGCGGGGAACCTTCGCCTATCGGGTCATATAGTTCGGCCTTAAAAATGCTGGAGCCACTTTTTAGTGGGCCATGTATTATTGTTTCCACGATCTAGCTCATATTATCCTTGCTTATTTAGATGACCTCACTACACGTTCTAAACATTAGGCGTAGCAGCTCCACGATCTGCGTACCGTCTTTCTCTGATGTCGCAAGTATAATATCTGCCTTAACTCGCTGAAGTGTGTATTTTGTGTTCCTGCTGGCCGTCTTCTAGGCTTCATTGTGTCTAAATATGGTATAACGCTTGACCCATTGAAAGTTCAAGCCATCCTTGAGCTTCCTATTCCTCATACTTTACGCCAGTTACAAAGCCTCCAATGCAAAGCTACTTTCCTTTGCCAGTTTGTACTTGACTATGCCACCACTGCGCATGGGTTCCTTAGACTCCTCAGATATAACATTCCATTTGTGTGGGATGACTATGCTCAAGAGTCTTTTGATGCCCTGAAACATGCTCTCACATCTTCTCCCTTGATCCGTCCCCCTGACTTTGATAGGGATTTCATCCTGTACATCTCTGCTTCCACTTGTTTGGTCACTGGAGTCCTTATTCAGGAAGATGACAACAGAATTGGGCATGTTATTTATTATGTCAGTAAGAACCTTGTAGGCCCCCCTGTATCCTACTCACATGAAGAGAAATTAGCACTGGCTGTCATGTTCTTCGTCTGAAAACTTCGTCATTACATCCTCATGCATTCCACCAAGGTCGTGACTAATTCCAACCCTATGGCCTTCCTATTGAGTCGCCGAATCATCAATGAGAAGTACACCTATTGGATCATTATCCTCCAAGAATTCGATCTTGAATTTGTCACACCCAAAAGTAAGAAAGGTTTATCCCTCGTTGAAATCATTTCTGAATTACCTACCGATACCTAGGATACTATAGTTAATGATTATTTTCCTGATGAACATTTTTTTTCCATTACCACAGATGATCCTTGGTATGGTGACATCCTCACTTATTTGTGAACCCAAAAGTTCACCCTCCATCTTGATCGTTATGCTCCACGATGAATTTGACACCAGGCCCCTCGCTACCTTCTTATTGGTGACGACCTTTATTATCGCGGTGTAGATACTGTCCTTTGTCTTTGTCTCATGCACGCTAAAGCTGAGCAAGTCCTCAATGCCTATCATAGCGGCGCTTGTGGTGGCCACCTCTCCAGTCTTTCCACTTCCCAGAAAATCATGCGTGTTGAGTATTTTTGGCCTTCTCTCTTTGGTGATTGCATTGAAGCAGTCAAACATTGTTCCAATTTCCAACATTTTTCCCCCTAAGGCGCGAGCCCCTCTGGCTCCCCTCCATCATGTCATCTTAGCAGGTCCCTATTATAAGTGGGTCATAGAATTTATGGAGTGTCGACCTTCATCTGTTGGTAACCACAAGTATATCATCATGGCAGTTGACTATTTCACAAAATGGGCTGAGGCTATGCCAATGTTTAACAAAACGGCAGCTACCGCAACCATCTTTTTCTTTAACCATGTTATTTCTCGATTCAGAGTTTCGAAACAATTGGTCTCTGACCATGGCTGACATTTTGAAGATGAGATATGGCATGAGCTATCTTCACTGTTGGGATTTGAGCACCAATATTCCTCCTCCTATTACCCCCAAGGTAATGGCCAAGTTGAAGCAGTCAATAAAATCCTTAAAAACATGCTTCAACAGATGGTGGATAAGCACAAAACCAATTGGCACCTTATGCTCTTCCCTTCTTTGTGGGCCTATAGAACTTCTGTTAAAACAACCACCGGGTTTACTCCTTTCCACCTTGTTTTCGGAGAGAAGGAAGTTTTATCGATCGATTGTGAAATCCCTTCCCTTCATCTAGCAGTCGAACTTCTCCCTAACACCCAAACTTTATAACAATGACTTATCATGCTTGATCACACTTCTGAAGACCGTCGTGTTTCATTTCAAACCACGGAAGCGGCTAAGAAACACACCAAAGCTCAGTATGACCGAAAATTCCATCCTCGTACTTTTCATGAAGGTGATCTCATTCTGGTGTATGAATAGGCCCATGATGTTCTCGGTCATGGGAAGTTTGACTCATTATGGCTAGGCCCTTACATCATCAATAAGGATTTAGGTAAGGGGGCATACCTCTTAGAGGATTTCGAAGGATGCCCCCTTCCTAATCCTCGCAATGCACTCTATCTTAAGAAATATTACCCTTAGCATTTCCTTCCTGAAATGCATGTTCTATTTCTTATAGGTAGCCAACTCATGATTTTTTGTGATTTGATACCTCACCAGGACACCTTTTTTCCAAGAAGCATCATTTCACCACTCCTCAAAATCGAATTTCTTCAGTTGCAACACTTGTACTTGGGTCACCACTTTGCCCCCATACTTATTCATTCTCATGTTGATTTTCGTCGTGAGTAACCATCTTTTACTCATGTCTTTATGGTCCCCACCAAACCTTTTTTATGTGGTAGCATCATCAAGTCGCCCTTGTTTAGAGCATCCGAGTTGAGTCATCATCGCATCCATGGATTCTATCCTGAGTCCCTTTGTATCCGCTATAGTCCTCCATCCTTCATTATTTGGTTCCTCTTTCGTGTCACACATTATGGTCTTCAGTCCTATTGTCCCTTGTACCCTTTGATATTGTGTCAGTTGCTTCCAGTTTATCCATGCCCTTTATGCTATAATAAGGGAAGTCATCTTTCCACTACTCAGTACCCCCCATTTCATCATCATCCCTGGTGTCAGTCTATCAGTCGCTCTACTATTTTCTCTCGTGCCTTAGTTGAGGATCCCTTATTGCCTCACCTATGGCAGACCTCCTTCTGTCGACCTCAGCTGATTCATTCCAGAAGATAGGTCTCGAGGGCGATGTACCTTGGTTCCAGCTTCCACTCTTGTTTGGTACCTCGGATCAGGCAAAGGGACTCCTTATTGCCCTTTTACTTGATTGTTTCTCAGCTCCAGCTCCTTAAAGCATGATCTAGATGTTGAACTCTTAGTTAAACTGAGAGGGGGGGTGAATCAGTTTAACACAGTTATAATCTTTTAAACTTTTTATTAAACCTTAGTTACACCTTCATTTCATGTTCAGCTTAATATGTGAGTAATCTTAGAATGTGAGCATCAAGTATTAATATAATATAACAACAGACTTAATATGAGAGCAGCAGGTATTAAGCAGATGATATAAATCAGGTCAACACATAAACATCATGCACATAGACACCAGATATAAGTGGAAACCCATAAAGGGAGAAAACCACATCTAATTATTGTTGTGATGCAAAGGCAAGCTCCAATTCCCTCTCACCACTATTTTTCTGCAGGCACCAACCTACAGGAGGTTCCTACCTCAATTCAACAAGCTACAACTTGCAAGGAAGCACCAACTCCCTTTGATTTTCTCCAGGCACCAACCTACAGGAGGCTCCAACCTCAGTCAGCTACGACTGACAGCTATCAAGCTGCAACTTGATAGGGAAGCTCCAACTTCCTCTATTTATCAAACTAAATTTTTGCTGATTTACCTCAGATATCAACTCTGTTCTGTAGCTTCTCTTTCTGCTCTTCTTTTCTTAATCTTCTCTGCCTCACTCTTCTGTACTATGCCTTCTCTATATTTACTCTCTCTAACTTTTCTTTGCATATCAAGATGATATTATTTATAGATTTCCTCACATGACTATTTGTATTCTACTTGGAATTCAAAATGGACAGTCATGTCTCTTTTCCTTTTGCCTTCTCACTCCTTTTATCTGCTTATTTAGAAAATATAACTATAGGTATCAATTTAACATTACAGTGGGAATTTTGTTTTTCCTCCGGAGACTTGCCAATGCATCACAAACAATAAAAAAATTAAAACATTTACATTCGAATTACAATGTGAACTCCAGCTCAACTCATTTAGTCTTTTGAATCGCTACACATTTGTCTTTTCTTTGGCTGTCATTGTCTTTTCTGTGACTGTGTTTTATCTCCTTTCAGCTCTGTTTTATTTTTTGTCCTCTGTGGGGGTGTAATTGCTACATACGTGTAATTGAGCCTTTTAAATATATAAAATGTAATTGCTGACTTTTAAATTAGGGCAATTCCAACCCTTTTCATGCCACGAGTGTCTTGTTGATGTGGCGAGTTCCGCAGGCTGGAACATACATATATCACAATTGTATTATATTGATAATCGTCCTCCCCTTAAGCTGAGGCCCGTGGGTCTACAAACCACACGGCTTATCAAAACAACGTTAGATATATATATATATATATGTGACAGCGCCTTTTAGTATATATATATAACCCAAATTTTTCTCTTGGCTTAATTATAAGATGATTTAATCATATAATCTGCCCTTTTGATACACCTTAACATACTCTCAGCGCATACAATAAAGCCTGTTTTAAAACATATAAAACTCCTTTCGGGCCCACCTAACACGTTTTCAAATGCGATTGATCGCAATCGCAAATTTCTATTTGCGATAGTTGCTGTGCAGTTTCAACCAACTGCGATATTGCGATAGTTGCGATATTGCGATTTCGCAATGTTGCGATGGTGCGATGGTGCGATGGCGCGATGTTGCAATGTTGCGATGGTGCGATGGCGCAATGTTGCGATGTTGCGATATTGCGATCGTTGTGATATTGTGGGTCCCGCCTTATAAAACTTTGTATTATGCGCTCCATATCACTTCATAAATATGCTTTGGACCTTTGATTCTTTTAAATTTGGGCTCCGTAACATGAAACTTATATATAAAATGCCTTGAACTATATCCAAACCATTACAATATGTCTACTGACATTAATAAACCGAATTCATATGTCTCCGCCCCAACCCAAAATACAATGAAAAGACCAATCAACCGCATGCACTGTACCTTAGTTAACCTCCAGGATCTTTCATTAAACTTCGACCAATTCCAGAGAGCGACCACCGTTAGATATCGAGCCTCCGGATCAACGGTGTATGTTAATTCCGCTCCACGTCTTCAGTCGAGGTATAACGCGCGATGGCGCCCTTTAAAGAGCGGTTTTGGATGGGTCCACTTCGCCACGTGTTGAACTCTGAATGGAATCGCTGCCCATTCCTCCAATACCACTTTCCGACGGATGGTGGTGCGAAGAAATCCACGGTTTCACTCCAAATCGCCGTCACATCCGTCACGGTCACAGTCTGCTGTGCTCCGTCCTCCACGATTTTACTATATATATATATATATATATATATATATATATATATATATATATATAGATTATATATATATATATATATATATATATATATATATATATAACTATTCATCGCATTTCAATTATATATATATATATATATATATTTTGTTACGACTATGGTTCTGGCTCCATTCATACTGCACATTTTACTATGGTTCCGCCTCCAACGCAGAGTTCCACCATTCATATAACTATTAAAAACACCATCCGGAAATATGTTATGTGTAACGCTCGGCTCTGCCTCTGCCGCTTCTGTCACTCTGCCTCTGCCTCTACTGCTGTGATAACGGCTCTATCTCCGTATTTTCTTCCTCTGCCTCTGCCTTTCTCTCTTTATATTCATTTCCTCTTTGCTGCCTCCATTGTCTGTTTTTGTCTTCTTGTAACTGTTCCTGTCTCTGCCTCCTTTGCCATCAATGACAACATTTCCAACACGAGATCCATATAATTGATGGTTCAGTGATGCAAAAGATTGGACCAATGATTCCCGGGTATGTGTGAGATGCTTCAAACCTCATGAGGGGGTGGCCCTTCAGGTAGCCCCCCACATGGCCGGATGACCTCTTCATTACAGCCTTTGATGCAGCTCCATATATTTGATGATGTCAGCCTCAGCTGCTTGCAGTGCCTTTTAGTTTGCATGTATTAGTCAGATTTTCAGAGCCCTTTCCTATTTACAGGGGCACTTTGGTTGTACTTATATCTCATGTACTCAGATATTATTGTATAAGTACTGGCTGTTATCCCAGGAACAATATGTATGTGGATTTCATTATCATGTTTTTACCTAGCTCATGTTTATGCTAGCATGTACTATATAGTTCAATCCCTGGTTTACTGGATGCATTATTCTTTGTACTTCGTCTTGGCAGGCATAGGTATGCCTCCCCCGCTGCTTATAACACAGGTACTCACTCATAAAAGAGACTTGTTGCACCTGTAAGTCTCACCTCCTCAGGTTCTAGTCCTCTAGCGCTTTGGTCTACCTTATATTTCTCTCTCTTTGACTTCCCCTTCGATGTCTAGTGATTAAGTTCTTACAACGTACTTCGGTCATATGATTAGCTCCTAATGCTCGCACGCTGGGGGGCAATCTGTTACACCAATTTTTGGACATCTAACCTATTACTATTAGATGGACCAAAATACACCATGTAAGACCAATTTTACCCTAAGTAAAATTGCTTTCACTATGAAAAATAACTTAGTAATCCTTATTTATTAAGTTTTTTATGGTCTAAACAGGAAACCCCATGAGGAAATATTAAATAAATCCACATTTGCTTGATTTTCCTCAAGGAATAATTAGTTAAACATCAGTTTAATTAATATTCCTAGTCATATTTAACTCAAAACAGGAAAATTAATTAGATAAATTATTATTTATCTTATTATTTTCTAGGAATAATTATTTAAATCTTATTTAAATAATATTCCTTGCTAAATTTGACTAAATCATTTATAAATAATTGAATAAATCATTATTTATTTGATTATCACTCAACTGCATCCTTCAAATAATAAATAAATCATTTATTTATTTATTATTTACAAATAAAGGAATTTGACCAAGGTCAAATTCTTTTTCCCTCCAACAAATATAATAAAATATTCCATACAATTTGGATCTTGATTTGGTTAATAATATTTTAATTATGCACCAATATCTAGACTAAATCAATATTTTGTTATAAATAGAAGGGTTTTTCCATTCATTCACTACCTTTTGTTTCCTAAATATCACTCTAGATCTATACTTTTGGTCTGACTTTGATCCACCATCATTGTCATATTTTGCTACCATTTTTCTTGTGAGCTCCCTTTGAGTTCCATTTTTTGTCCGAGTTTTCTACACCATTAAGAGAGAGGGATTTTAGATCTAAAGTGCCGAGGACTTACAAGGACCCATCCCATTGATGGGGGAATGGTAACATATTTCTATGTTCCTTTCCCAGGTGTCAAAAAATACAAAATTCTTTAAAACAACCTTGTCTTGTCTATTGGATGCATGGAGAAACTCTTGCTTTTATTTACTTCTTAATGTCTTTTAATGCATAGATCTAGATTTTGTAGCATTTTTCTTGGTCAACTAATTGAATATCTAAAGATATTGGCAGCCATATTTGCTGTCAGGGCTGTTTGTTATGCATGGCTAAAGTGAGCCTTTTTCGTACGCTTGCGATTAAGATTCATACTAACAAAAACAATCAAATAATTAGAAGATGAAGAATGGATTGATGATGAAAATGACATACAACCTCTACCATTTCTAGTATTAGTGAATATAGTCAAATCTTAAATTCAATAGAAAAATTTGAATCATCTTCAGAATATGAACATGATAATTTTCAAGAACAATGGAATATTGAATACTTGTCATCTAGGCAAATGTCTATATATTCTATGGAAGAATTTGGTAACTCTATAATTGAAATCTTTCCAGGAAAATCTTTGAACATAAATAAAAACTTGGAAAGATTACAACAAGAAAAGTTAATCAAAACATTACAACAACATTCTTCTGCATATGCATGGGAATACACTGACGTGAAATGAATTAGCCCTAAGACTTGTATACATCACATCTACATTGAGGAAAATTGTAAACCTATCAGACAACCTCAAAGGAGGAATCCAAATCTTAGGGAAATTGTGAAAGAAGAATTGCAAAAATTGTTGAATGTAAACTTCATTCATCCAATTTCAGACAGTGATTGGGTTTCTCCCTTAGTGATTGTACCTAAAAAGAATGGTAAGTGGAGGGTATGAATTGACTATTGAGAGTTGAATAAAGCTGCCCTAAAAGATAATTTTCCATTACCTTTCATAGATCAAGTATTAGATACTTTAGCATGAAATAAGTATTTATCATTCTTGGATGGTTTCAGTGGTTACAACCAAATTCAGGTAGCACCTGAAGACCAAGATAAAACCACATCACCTGTCCATGGGGAACCTATGCCTACCGAGTACTTCCTTTTGGTTTGTGCAATACACCTGTAACATTCCAAAGGACAGTATTAGGAATTTTTTCTGGTCTAATACATGATTGTGTGGAGGTATATATGGATGATTTTGAAATTTATGGGAATTCATTTGAATAAGCTTTAGAAAATTTGGAAAAGGTTCTTAAAAGATGTAAAGAAGCAAATATTTCATTAAGTCATGAAAAATTCTATATTATGTTTACTGAAGGAATTGTTTTAGGACATCACATTTTAGGAGACAAAATTAAAGTTGATTCATCTACGGTTGAAGTCATCTCCAAATTATCAATTCCAAGTTGTTAAAAGGATGTTAGAAGTTTTCTAGGATTCATAGGGTATTATAGAAGATTTATAGAAAACTTCACTAAAATAGCATCCCCAATCTTCAAATTGCTTACCAAAGATTGTGAATTTAGTTGGAATTATGATTGTTTTTTTTTTTTTTGAATAAGACTAAATCTATTAAGAAAAGAAATATAGTACAATCAAAGCTTGCATAGAAGCGAAGCAAGAGAAAAAGGGAGCCGGAAATGATAGACTATCAACCTCGGTCCCGATGAACATCCACGACATAAGCAAAAAATAACAGGAAGTACATAAAATAAAGAACTAGACTAAGGAGTCGACCCAGAATGGGTAGAATCTCCCAATCGACATTTTTTCCCTTTCTTTTTACTGACTGTGACCCAGCCATTATGAGCTGGCTGGACGGGAACCACCTGCAAACTAATCTGCGCAGAAGGAGGAGTCTCCTTATCTGAATCTAAGGATGAAGACTCATGAGTGTGCTTTTGCGAAGTCGGAGGAGCAACAGGATCCGCTGGGTGAGCTGGGGGCGCGTCCCTCAGGGGGTGCTGATTCTCCTCTTCCACCTCTATTTCCTCCTCATCAGAGCTAAAGGAATCTATGTCATCCATTGGAGGCCTATCACATGGTTTCCAGTTCTTGGATTTGGATTTGTGCGGGATGTTCCTCTTTTTGTCAAGGAACGTCGCACAAGTATTCTGAAGATGCCCCGTCTGATGGCAATGGTGACATCTGAAAGCAGTGTTCTCATAGTCTAAAGTTTGCGTCTAATGAAAGTCCCCAAATTTGAGGTTGATTTGATCAGGCAGCCCTTTACTTATGTCGATTTCTGCGCATATTCTGCCAAAAGTATATATTCCTTTCTCCCCTCGAGAGGTGTCCGTTGCCAAGAAGTGGCCTAATTTATCCCCAATCCCTTGGAAGACAACGAAATGCCATAGATGAGCAGGGAGATTTGGAAGACGGACCCAAATGGGCAACTTGGTGATGATAGCCGAAGAGGGGTCGAAATTAGGGAACCAGGGGGTGAGGAAAAGTCCCGCTGATCCCCAGAACCAAGGGCCTCCCGTTAAGGCCTTCTTGTAGTCGTCGCTGGAGGCAAAGGCAACAATGAAGAAGCCTTTCGAGAAAAAGAATACCTTGCAGTTTTTGGTCCAGTTGGAGTGAAGCCACTGGTATAGATCGGCTGTACGAGGCCATAGTCCGTTAAATCTGCAAATGATGGATATTTCTACAAACAACTGATATTGATCATCCAGAGATGGATGAGAGATTTCAATGGAGGGAGTATCCTCCATTTTATCCACCAAGAAAGGCTTGGGAGCCTCCGCTAGTTTGGAAGACTGTGGGTGGGTAGAATCTTTGCGGACTGCATCTTTATAAGAGAAGGAAGGGGCAGAGGAGGTCTACCCAATGGAACTGCCTCTTAAACGAAAGGTAGCCACAATAGAAGCGTCCTTAAGAATACTGTAAAAGGATAGGGGAAGGGGATTCATAAGTTTCTTACCTTTATATAGCAATCTTAGGTAGGAGGAGGGGATCCACAGCCGACGTTCGAGTTTTTGAAGAAGATCCTGCACGAGATCTGATGCGTGTACCCATTGCAACATTGTCTTGCCCGAGAATTTGACTTGGATCTGAAATGCATGTGTTTCTTCAGGAAGATCTGACTGGATTAAGATAGGAGACTACTTCCAACAAACAACAGACAGATCCATGTCCAGATTCGGAAGAAGATCAAGCGGGCTCAGGAATCAGGTCCGCTGCTTGCGTATGGCAGAGAAGAGATCTATAGGATCTACAAGGTTGCTTCTATTCACATTGTGAGCAACTATAGAATCGGCGACATTAGAACTATCTGGAACATTAGCCAGGAAAACAGCCACGCAGGCGGCTGCATCATCCGTGCCAAGGGAGCCTTCCTTGTGCGTGGGTTTTAAGCCTGCAGATTCAAGTCTGCTACCCTGTCGATGAGAAATCCTAGCGTTCGCGTCTCTGCAAGCATTTTTGCGTGGCTAGCATTTGTGAAGGCGGCGGCTCCAAAGCCGTCTGAAGCATTTTCAGGAAATGTAGCCACCCAGACGGCGACGTCATATCCTCCATGGATACCCCTATGCTGGAGCATGCAATCGTGTAGATTCCAGTCTTCAATCTGGTGCAAGAGCAGAAGGCGGCCAACCCTCTGAGTGGCCGAGCCGGCGTAAACCAGAGAGGCCACGATGCAAAACCTAAACGCCTCTTTCGCCATCTCCTGAATCAAGAAATAACATATTCGTTGGAATCCTGATTGTTAATTGGCATTTGAAACTTTAAAAACAAAATTTTGTGAAGCACCCATCTTAAGAGGTCAAAATTGAAAAACTACCTTTTCACATTTAAACAGATGCTTCAGATACAACTTTGGGAGCTGTATTAGGACAAAAATATTTAATCCCCTATGCCATCTATTACACAAGCACAAATTTGACTCTTGCCAAGTTAAATTACACTGTAACTGAAAAATAATTTCTAGTTGTTGTTCATGCCGTCAATTAATTTAGACATTATATCATCGGCTATGAAACATTTATTCATTGTAGTATTCCTAAATTAGCATGCAGCTAATAGGAATATAAATTTTTGTTTTAACACCAAGTAGATGAATAAATGGGTAAGGAGGCCCATACATATCTAAAATAGGAATAAAATACCTCATGATTTGAAAAGGGATCATAATAATAGTTGGATCTTACACCCTCATGTGTGAACAGGGGAAAATACATGTGGACAAGGTCAAGTTTGACCAAGTCAACAACACTGGAATGAATGGTGGAGATCATCTATGGAGACATCGCAGTGATAGTGGGAGGAAGATTCCTTGGTGGAGGAAACCCTAATGAGTGGGACCCAAGGTAATAAGGCTCACACTTGTTTATAAGGAGGGAAAGGTAGCCATAGTAAGGCATGTTATGGATTATTGATTTTTTGGTTTGTATGACTATTGTGCATTCTTCCGCTGTTTAGTTGAGATTGTTGTGCTGCTTAGCACAAGGTATTCCTGTTTAGTAATTCCATCTCCTTTCTTGAGAGGCCTCTTGGGGGAGCTTTATACTTCATTTCTCCACATTCAGGCTTGAGTCCAAGCTACCGCCTTAAGCTACAACACAGTTTCTATTTAGAGTTGGGTTGTGTTACTAGGTGTTGCAGTGGAGGGTTGAGAACACTGTCGGAATGTTTCAAAATTCCAAGAAAATAAAAATCCCTTTCCTTAACACAGAGAAATATTTAAAAATCACTCACAGACAGAGTTCTCACATAAAAAAATTATATTTATAAAAAAAACTGCTGTTACAATTCTTATAGATTTCCACTACTGGGAGATTACAAAATATGGCATTGCTTCACACACAGTGTCCAAAACACTCTTCTCTGTCTCACACAGAGAAATACTCTGTTTCTAAAATAAAAACAAACAATGCTGTGCATGCTCTGTAATTTTAAAAACACTCTGCTGTTCTGTGTAATTAAAAATTACAACTCTCTGTCTCTATTCTTTTTCAACGCTACTGTGTATATATATATATATTACAATCGCACTGCTGTGCATATATCACATAAAAAAAATATGGCTCTGTTTCTGCATATTTCAAAACAAAATATCTCTATCATAAATTGACACACCCACTAAATTTCACCGCTTGAAAAACATTAATGGTCTCCATTAACTTCTGTCAGCACCGCTTACAATTCGCATTGATCACAGCTTTGACTTGGTGGCGCTGTGATATTTCTTCCCCGCACTGCTGTACTTTCATAAAAAAATTCCTGTGTAATAACATTACAAAATTCTCGCACTGCTGTCTTTTCCTTTTTTTTATTTACACTGCTGTGTAATAAAAATTAAAACATATGCTTCACGGCTTTTACAATGTGCTAGGCTTTTTAATATATATGTGTTATATATATTAAATAAAACAAATAACATATAAAAAATTTAAAACATGCGATTTAAAACATTTTAACCCCAAGAACTTTTATTGTTAAACGAAGGTAAGCCCCGCATACATCAACAGTCCAAGGGGGTAAGCCCTCCATTGGCCCTGGACAGGTGGACCCCGCTGAAATGAATAAATACCTGTTCTCTCGCTGTCAGCTCTTCGAGTTATGCGGGCAGTGGGAAATTAATTCCAACACTCCCCCTTAATTTCAACTGCTGGGTTTTCCTGCATACCCATGCATTTCCTAAAATATTCAAAGCTTTTCTGCACTAGTGGCTTTGTGAGGATATCTGCAAATTGATCCTCTGTTCTGCAGTGCTGCAAAACAATCTCGCCATTGCTAACCAATTCCCGTATGAAATGAAACTTGGTGTCAATGTGCTTTGTCCTTTTATGAAAAACATAATTTTTAGACAATGCAATAGCTGAGCTATTGTCACAAAAAATCACTGTCCCTTTTACCTGTTCTTGACATAAGCTTCTCAACATTTTCCGCATCCAAACTGCTTGACACGCTGCTGCTGTAGCTGCCACATATTCTTCTTCTGCTGTAGATAACGCTACAATGGGTTGTTTCTTAGAAGCCCATGAAATGGCTCCTGAACCCATGTGAAAAACATAACCGGAAGTGCTCTTCCGATCATCAACACTTCCAGCCCAATCACTGTCAGTGTATCCAACTAAATCTGAACATTCTAAAGTAGTATAAAAAATACCAAACCTTTTAGTACCTTTAACATACCTCAAAATTCTTTTTGCTGCTTGCCAATGTGCATCCTTTGGCTTTTCCATGAACCTGGAAATCAAACTAACAGCATGCATTATGTCTGGCCTAGTTGCAGTCAAATACATAAGGCTGTCAACTATGCTTTTGTATAGACTAGGATCAAAATCCTTGCTGCTGTCCTCTCTGCTGAGTTTTAATCCCATCACTGTGGGAGTGATTGCTGCTTTGCTCTCCTGCATGTTAAATATTTCAAGCACCTCATTAACATGCTTTGCGTGTGAGATAAAAATCCAATTTTCATCTTGTTGTACTTCTATTCCCAAGAAGTATCTCAACAAACCCATATCAGTCATTTCAAATTCTTCCTTCATGACTGTTTTAAAATGTTCAATAAGACAATCATCATTACCTGTAAAAATAACATCATCAACATACAAGACTACAATCAAGATTTTACCGTCTTTTTCTTTGATGTAGAGGGTGGGTTCTCCCTCACACTTTTCAAAACCATTTTCCAGTAGATATGAATCTATCCTACCGTACCACGCTCTTGGCGCTTGCTTCAGCCCATAAAGAGCTTTCTTCAACTTGCACACTTTGTGCTCTTGGCCTTTCTTTTCATAGCCAAGAGGTTGATCAATGTAAACCTCTTCCATTAACACTCCATTCAGAAATGCTGACTTCACGTCCATTTGGTAAACTTTCCATTTGTTTTGTGCTGCTATGGACAACACTGCTCTCACAGTTTCCATTCTGGCAACCGGTGCGAAAGTTTCCTCATAATCTATCCCATGCTTCTGCTTATAGCCTTTGACAACAAGCCTTGCCTTGTGTCTCTCTATCTTTCCTTCAGCATTACTCTTGGTCTTGTAGACCCATTTAACACCAATGACATCTTTACCTTTTTGGAGTTCAACCAAATCCCAAGTTTTGTTCCTCTCTATGGCATTTATTTCCTCATCCATAGCTTCTATCCATTTCTTATCCTTGATAGCTTCTTCGAAATGAACAGGATCATCAACATGACAATATAAAGCAAACAAAGAATTGATACCTTCATTAGCTATATCTTGTTCATAAATATCTTTCAAACTTCTGAATTTCTTACCTCTTTCAATAGGTGTACAAATGCTTGAAGAAGCACTTGAATTTCCTCCTTGTGGTGTGCTTGGAGAAGCACTTTCATTTCTCCTCAAGGGTGTGCTTTGCTGCTCTCTTGTTGGTGTTGTTGTTTGGGGATGTATTTCAGCCAACTCATCTTCATTTTCATCATGAGATAAACAGTGTTTAACATTCACTGTTTTCTCTATGCTTCCATCCCAAGCTTCCTCTTCAATGAACTGAACATCCCTGCTCACAATGAACTTCTTGTTGGATGGGTTATATAACATGTATGCCTTGGATTCCTCACTGTATCCAATGAAAATACATTTCTCCCCCTTGCTGTCCAACTTCTTTCTTAGCTGATCCGGAATGTGTGCATAAGCCACACATCCAAAAACCTTCATGTGTGTAACACTTTGCTTTGATACCATGTTGGAATGTTTCAGAATTCAAAGACAATAAAAATCCCTTTCCTTAACACAGAGAAATATTTAAAATTCACTCACAGACAGAGTTCTCACATAAAAAAATTCTATTTATAAAAAAAACTGCTGTTACAATTCTTATAGCTTTCCACTGCTGGGAGATTACAAAATATGGCACTGCTTCACACACAGTGTCCAAAACACTCTTCTCTGTCTCACACAGAGAAATACTCTGTTTCTAAAATAAAAACAAACACTGCTGTGCATGCTCTGTAATTTTAAAAACACTCTGCTGTTCTGTGTAATTAAAAATTACAACTCTCTGTCTCTATTCTTTTTCAACGCTGCTGTGTATATATATATATATATATATATATATATATATATATATATTACAATCGCACTACTGTGCATATATCACATAAAAAAAATATGGCTCTGTTTCTGCATATTTCAAAACAAAATATCTCTATCATAAATTGACACACTCACTAAATTTCACCGCTTGAAAAACATTAATGGTCTCCATTAAATTCTGTCAGCACCGCTTACAATTCACATTGATCATAGCTTTGACTTGGTGGCGCTGTGATATTTCTTCCCCGCACTGCTGTACTTTCATAAAAAAATTCCTGTGTAATAACATTACAACATTCTCGCACTGCTGTCTTTTCCTTTTTTTTATTTACACTGCTGTGTAATAAAAATTAAAACATATGCTTCACGGCTTTTACAATGTGCTGGGCTTTTTAATATATATGTGTTATATATATTAAATAAAACAAATAACATATAAAATATTTAAAACATGCGATGGTTTAAAAATTTTTTAACCCCGCAACCTTTTTATTGTTAAAACGAAGTGTGGGCCCCCACATACATCAACAGGTCCAAGGGGGTAAGCTCCTCCATTGGCCTGGCCTGTTGGACCCCCGCAGAAATGAACTGCCGCCTTGTCTCTTCGCTGCCGTCTTCTGTTATGATGGCAATTGGAAATTAATTCCAACAAACACCACTTCCGGAGCTATTTTTTCAGAGGAGAAAGCTTTCTTTCCTTTGGGAAATCAGTGAGGAAGATTCTGGAGCTTATTTCACATCTTGGCACTTGGACAACATATCTTCTATCACCTACAACACAATACCTCTCCTTGACTACGTTATTTCAGTGAGAAATTGCAGTGAGGGGTTGTAGTGTTTGATCAGAGGGTGAGATCTTCAGTGTTAGGATAAAACTTTCACTTGGAAGATCCATTGGAGGAGGTCTATTCATTTTATTCATCATCTTCAACCATCTCCATCTAGTTATTGAGTTGCAGCTGCTTTCAGTCCTAGGGTTACATTCTGACATTTTTGTACTTTTGCATATTTCAGGAAATATTTCCTGGGTTGTCTTGAAAATGTATTTGGGAGCATAGATATTTACTCCCGGCACTTCTTGAGCCATACATTTTTAGATCTATCTTATTGTACATTTCCAGTAGCAGTGCACCATCTAAGACTGCACTGTATTTGTTCTTGGGTATTCTGCTATGTAGCAGCATTTCATTTTTGGCATATGTGTTCATGGGAGGCTTGTTTGCCTTGATTATTTGAGTTGTGCCCGCTTCTATTGTACTTATTTGATACTGATTTACACAATAAAATGGCTCCATGGTTTTCATACATTTTGGTGTAATTTTATTCACTTATATTTCCATTATTGTGTTCATATATTGTTGCTTCCCCATTTTGGGATATTACAGTGGTATCAGAGCATAATCTTGGCTCAGCCTGTGGATCTCAGCCATTATGCTATCAGAAGAATAAGAAGACAAAGAGGAAGACCAAAATGATGGAGAGGATGAGTTTTATCTCATCTCTTTTCAGATGTATAAAGGACCTCAACAAGGAGGTCAAGCAAAGAAGAGGAGAAAGAAGCAGCGGGACTATACCCTTTCCTTTTGAAAAAGGAGACAAATTACAGAAATATGGAGGACACTTGGATCACAAGATTCTAAGTGATTACCTTGTTGAGTACAAATATCAACCTAAAGCCTTCAAGGAGACTCTAGCTTTCCCACAGTTCATTCAGCTGGAGGAAGAAAGGAGGCCTTGTAGCAAAGGGAGAATCAAGGACAAAAGGTTTCTATTGTCTACTTTTGATGGGTCATCTACAGTAAGGGCTTGGGCAAGGAAAATAGATGAATTATTCCTAATACATACAGTGGTAGAAAGAGAGGTTGTAGAGATTGCAGTGCTGCACCTTGAGGGTGAAGCAAACATTTGGTGGTTCAGCCATTTGGGTCATGCAGGAGTGACTACTTTTGCAGAGTTTACTCAAAGGTTGATTAAAAAATTTTGCAAGGAGATATTGGAGGAGGAGGAGCCCTCACCACCATTGGAGGAGACTTGTACCAGAACTGATACAACTATGGAGGAGCAGCCAACAACACCAACAGTTGGAGGAACCTTCACATTGGAGGAAGGAACTCTTGCAACCATACACGATATTCCCAAGTTTCACCAAGGTATGCCTAAGTTTCCATTTCCTATTGTTTCAGAAAATATTATGGAGGGTTGTATACCATTGCATGACCAAGGGTCAACACATACATCTAATTTGGAGCAACATAATTGAACTGCGTTGTGAAACCTTGAATTGTTCAAGGAAGGGATGAACCATCATCCTAATGTGCCATTGATGAGCTGCACACAACACTTGGGGTTGGGGTGTGGATTTTTGAAGGATGGGATGAACTTTGTCCTAAACAATTCTATGCAGAACTCTATGTTCATCATTGAGTTGGAGCATGAGACAACAAATACACCATTGAGGAGATTAAAAACGCTACCATTAAGCAACAGTGAGGATGTTTTGCCTCCAAAAAACTTGGATCTTAATGGATTCAAGAGGGTCATTGGTGTGGGATATTCTCTAGGAGATCTCCAAGGGGTTGCATTTCAACATCCCATGAAATGCAAAGGAAGAAATCTGATTTGGGAGGATGGTAGTCTTCATTGGAGGAGTACCAAGATGAAGCATGGCAGGAGACACCCACATGTGGTAGAATGGGTGTGGATGGTGAGCAAAAGGTTAGTGAGCCACTTGCATATTTATGACACTGGGCAGCAGGAGGCATGGCTGTGTTGGCTACTCTTAAAAGAGTTTGGCCATCATATGACATACCATTTGGAAAAAGGTATGTTAGGGATGGAGGCATTGCATGACACCCATATGTTGTGGCAACAAAAGATTTGGTTGTATGGGTAATTCTACAAGTCAACCATCATGACATCACTCCATGACTTGTATGAGGGAGAGATAAGGGAGCAACAAGAGATGTTGTTACCTTGGGTTTTCTTGAGAGGATATGGGTTGATCCTCTCCCTTGTTTGGCATGATGTTGTAGGATTAGGTGATGGCACTATCATGGTGCAAAGGGGCTACTCCTTAGCCTTGGATGATCAGGAGGTACTTCCACTTTGGAAGGAATTTCCTATATACAACAAAATTATGGGAGATGAATTTGACAATGGACATGTCAAAGAATGGAGCTATGAGTTGGCAGGAGCCTAGTTACAAAGGCCAACAATGCTGGCACTTGGGGCTTGGGTTTATTGATGGAGTGTCCCTAGGATCACTTCACATATGATGCACTTGGTGAACAAGGAGGAGGTGAGAGTGATGGAGTAGTGGATGGAGACATATATTACAGTGATATGATCTTCTTAACTTGGATGTCCAAGCATAAGAAGGAAGATCTTCATGTAGCATATGGTTCATTCCTCTTCATGGGAGTATGTCATACCACTATGGAGGACTTATTCATGGATCTATGTATCATCTTTCTTCCAGTACATGGCAAGATTTTTTTTTTTGCATTTATTGACTATCCAACATAGTATTTGCATACTCTTACCATTTCTATACAGTGCATTGCTCCATAAGAGGGCAAGCCTTTCATTGGGCTTCATGGTCAATTTTGGGCCAACTTCTATGATGGAGACAACCATCTCTTGTATGGCCTTGGGAAAGTGTTTCATTATTTTATGTATGCTTAGATGATATACCAAGCCATTTACTATTCACTAGTAGATGTGATGACATACACAACTAGCAATTTGTCAAGAAACAACTTACCATGTTATTTTCTGAAACAACAGTTAGGAAAACTGCGTTGTGACCACTTGGGAAACTATTGGTATCTTCCAGCACTACATGAGACCTTCAGTATTCCTCTCATTTGGATGCCATATGGTGGTGATATCCTATTTAGCATATATGGGATGGTTTGGGCCAGCATGATTCATAACGTTGGAGAGAAGATATTTGGAGATCCAGTCTTCTTCTTGCCACTAGAGGGCAACATTGTTGCAGCCCAAGATAAACAGCTACTCTACACTTATCATAAGTGGAGAGAGGGACAGTGTGGGGTAGGATATTTTTTCTACCATGTCCAGTTATTCAGCCCACCTACATTGCAGGAGTCAAAGGTGGAGGATAATTTTCAGGAGTTACCATTTTGGAGGGTGTCTCATTTTGTATGGGTAATAGCTTGGGGATGGGAGCTTCATATGGAGATGATGGTTCCCAATATATTTCAAATTCCATGCCTCAATGAGACCTCTATACAACACATTTTTGCCTCCATGGATGTTTTACTTTTACATGATGATAGCTATTTGGGATGCTCACCAAAAGCTAGCTTGCATACTTGGGAGGGGCAACTTGGAGATGTATTGATGAGACAACATATTTTTCCTTGGAGGATTTTATCATATGAGGATGCTGCAAGAGGAGAAGAGGAGGCTCTTTGGTTCTATCCTTGCAGTTGCTTGAGGAAAAGCAACATTTGGGAGGGGAGGTGTAATATCCCCAAATGGGAACACTCAGCAATACTTGCTGGAATAACGCACTTTTTAGAAGTATGTGCACTGAAATGAGTTTGTAGCCCTTGGATTCCTTAGATCTAGAGATATAGCATCTAAATCCAAAAGGGGAGCAAAAACAAATCAAACTAGGTGAGGTAAACAGAACTCCCACACCTAGTACAGCTGAAAAACACCCAAGAATGGGGCTGCAACAATATGCAACAATACTGCAGGAAAATAACGCAGTTTTTTAGAGCAATAGTAGGATATCAATAAGAGGGATCAAATTTCATATATACAACAACAAATCAGATCCATAATGAGGCCCTTACAGTATAAAACAAAATGTAGAAGACAAGAATAGAAGAAATTCCTTAAGAAAGAGGGCCACAACACATGTATTGACTGAAAAATGGCTTGAAAGCGTTATTTTTATTAGCTGCAGCAGCTGTATATTACACTCCAGATCTAGAGAAGATCTATGTATAAAATATCAAATCTATTGCAGATCTGTACACTAGAAAAGCTCCTTTACAAGATCCCCTTGGGGTTTTTATCAAAACATGCAACACAGTGAGTAGATCTGAGATCTAGAGTAGCAGATTTGCAGTAGTCTTTAGAAATTTCTGAATATGAATACAATAGAAGAATATCACATCTATACAAAACATGGATCATAAATCTGTTGATCAGTAATTGTCATTGATGTCAACCCAAGCAGCACCAGGGGCTTACCCAATATTGAATGGGAAGTTTTACCTACCAAATTAATATATTCTGGGTCAATAATGCTTTTTATGGTTTCTACTTGTCGAGATATTTCCGTTGATATATGGCATGCCATGTACTTCTTCACGGTTTGAGAGATATTCATGTTTGAAGTTTGTACCCCCAGTTAGTGGGCTAAAACCCCATGGGGTTGGGGCATGGGTCATTGAAAAGTCATAATTAATATTTTTTAAGCTCCTAAGATCCCTCCTTGTTCACTTGTTTAAGCCCCTCTCAACTTAAGCATTTTCATTTAACTTTTGTTTATCGGCGTTTTCTACGAAGGCTCAGAAGCTGAAATTTTTATGAGGCGAAGCCGAAATCCTGAGGAAGCTACAGTAAAAATTTTATATCACGTTGCACAATATTTTGGGAGATATAATCTGTGGAAGTAAGGGTTTTTGCAGGATCTTGAAATTCATCTCAATGAAGTGACCTTGGTAAATTAGTCATAACTCTCTCTCTAAGTATCGGATTGGAATTCCGTCAAAAGTGACGGATAGTGCACAACCTTTAATTTTTTCTCTATCAAGTTCAGAGACAAATGAAGAAACAATGACATGTGGCATGCCGCATATGTGTTCTAATCAGCCCATAATTCGGGGCGTGTGAGAAATTGGGTAACTTCTGAAGAATCCAAATTGATCAATTTGGCATTGGAAATAAGACTTAGAGGACTACTACAGGACAGAAAATCAGATATTGAGGATCTGAAATAACAAAGATACACTAGATTCAATATCAATCTCCTAGAAGGCAAGAAAAAGCTAGATCATGTGTTGTCAAGGGTTGCAAAGGACCAGACTTTCTACGGAAGCAAAGAAAAGCAAGGTGCAATAGAGGGTAGCATGACAAGAGCAGCAACGAAGGTGCATAATAGCAGTAATAATTTCATCATATGAAGTCTTCAAGTGGGCAGCACTGCATACAATCATTGTAAAGGTATCATTGTACTTAGTCATTGTAAATACATTATTGTACAAATTGTATTAGTGTCTATTTGCCAAGGGTTGAAGAGGCAATGTTGGGAGGTCTAGGATCATCATTAGGTGGTTTTATCAAAGTTGGGGTTATGGTCTAGTATATATTCTTCTTCTACATCATTCTATATCATTGTAAAGTGGACCATTTTCCCTGGTATGGGAGTCCATTCTTCTTCTATTCTTCTATAGGGTGGTAGGGTGGTGCTAGGGTGAGTTGTAGCTCATTGGGTGTGGGGGAATCCGTTCAGTTGACTACTGAAGAATCTCAAGCGTTGGAGCGTCCATCCAGTGGGAGCTGGAGAAGAATGCTTTTCTAGATTCTAGGAAGTTGGAGCTTTATTTTCAATTGGAGTTGAAAAGAATTATTAGAAAAGCATTAGGTGGTTTTTGTCCCGGAGTGGGTTTCCACCTTAAAAATTGTGTGCATTTGTGTTCCTCTTATTTGCTACTATCATTGTACAAACATTGATAATAATTGAAGATTAACTAATGCTCTAATTGAAAGAAATACTGATTCACCCCCCCTCTCAGTATTTCCAACAATTGGTTTCAGAGCCTGGTTCCTTCAATAGTAGTTTAACAGCTGGAAGGAGGTCATGGAGCATACCAAGAATGGTGTACCTCTATTCAATGAAAATAATTATGCACTCTCGAAAGGAAGAATGGAGGTATATCTCTTGGCGCAAGGTTACGAAGTATGGGACACTGTTCAAAATGGATTTACATCAACCGTGGATGAACAAAGTAAGAAGAACTTGGTAAATGATGCAAAAGCAGAGAATATTATTATCAGTGGACTTATTGAATCTGCTTATCATAAGGTGTTGGGTTGTAAAACCGCCAAAAATGTTTGGGAAAAGCTTGAGAATATATATGCAGGTGACTCAAATGTCAAAGAAGCAAAGCTTCAAATCTATAGAGCAAAATTTGAGCAACTCAGAATGAAAGAATATTGCAACATTGATGCATACTTCCAATACGTTGATGAAATAACCAATACTCTGGAAGGATTGGGAGAGCCAGTTGACGAGAAGACTATTATACGGAAGACTCTTAGAACGTTACCAGGGAGATTCAACCCAAAGGTATCGTTCTTAGAATACAGTGCAATTCTGGACAAACTCAGCAAGGAAGAATTAGATGGAGTTCTCATAGCATATGAAATGAGACTTGATGAAGAAAAGGGTACTTCAAATCTAGAAACTGCGTTCGTTGCATCTAGGAAAACCAATAAGGAAAAACAACCTTCAATTGAAATGACTTGCACCTGCAAGTGTGAAGAAAAGGGAGATGATGGAGAAGGTCTTTCAGATGAAGAATATGCTTACTTTACAAGAAAACTAAAACCTGGTAAGGGAAAATTCAAAGGTAAACTTCCATTGATATGTTTCGGTTGTGGTGAGGTTGGGCATTTCGTAGCAAAATGTCCAAACAAAAGTGATGGAAACTCAAAAGGAAAGAAAGGCTTTAAGAAATTCAATAAGCAAGGCAAAAATAAAGGATCCAAAAGGAACTTTCTCTCTAAAGAAGATAGCTCCTCATCCGATGAAGAAAGTGACAGCAAAGAAGAAGCCAATGACAAAGTGTTGTTTATGGCCAAGCACAATAAACAAGAAGTATCAAACAATGAAGAAGAAGGTTTGACCATAGAAATTTTTTATGAGGAGGCAATCAAGCTTATAAAAGAGCTCAATGCTAAGAAGATCTGTTCCAACACTCTTGAAGAACAAGTTCAAGGTCTCAAAATTGAGGTTGAAGAACACAAATTTATTGAAGAGTCACTTCAAAAGAAGTTGGAAGAAAGAAACCAAGAAAGGGAAGCATTAGAAGCCGAAGTAGTCTCACTGCGTAAGGAAGTGAAGAACGGAAAAACTGTCCAAAACTATGCCAACAACTCAAGGGCATTGGAAGAACTCATCAACAATCAACGATATTACAACGAAAAAACTGGCCTCGGTTACAAAGAAGAGGAAGCCGGACCTTCTACAACAAAATACAATGAACCTATGAGATCTGACATACATAAAGACTTCATTGGACAATATTCACAAGCACATCCTTGGAAGACGATTCCTTGACGAAGATTTTCATCCAGGTACCAACATATTTTTCATGGCTATTGTTATTCATGTGGAAAATTTGGTCATAAAGCTGTAGAATGTCGCACGTACCCTATGAACCAATACAATTGCAAGAGATTCTTCAAATATGAACCTCCGAGGGCTCAATGAAACATCAATAGATTTGAAAATTTAAGAAATAATATGGAATGTTACAAATGTCAGAACTTTGGACACATAGCCAGAGACTGTAGACTTGAAAATCCTCCAGAAGAATCTTCAAAGCCACAGAATGAACGAACATGGAAGAAGAATAAGACTAATAATTGTGCTCTCGCTATCAAGGCTCAAAAAAGGAAAGATGTGTGGTATGTTGACAGCGGTTGCTCAACGCATGACTAGAGATAGAAGGAAATTTGTATCTCTGAAAGAGAAGAAGGATTGAACCATATCCTTTTGAAATGATGGATCTTCAAATGTTATAGGATCAGGTACCGTCACTCTCGGAAGCAAAGATGTTATAGCCAAGAATGTTCTATTGGTCAAAAACATGAATCACAATCTGCTCAGTGTTGGACAAATGTGTGATCAAGGACACACAATGCTATTCAACTCCACAAAATGTGAAATCAGGAAAGGCAGGTATGGTAAAATTGTGGCTACAGCAAGTCGAGCTCTAAACGACATATATGTTCTGGATGAAGCAACTAAAGCATGTCTACTAGCTAAAGAAGATGAAAGTTGGTTATGGCACAAATGAATGGGTCACATAAACTTTGACAATCTTGTTAGGATAAGCAAAAAGGAAGCAGTACGAGAAATGACGAAAATCTCAAAACCTTCCAACACACTATGTGAGGCATGTCGGCATGGCAAGCAGAAAAAAGTCAAATTTAAAACAAAAGAACACTTTTCATCACATCCAATGGAATTGATACATACTGATCTATGTGGTCTTGTGAGAACAAAAGGCTTAGACGGAGAATTATATTTCATGTTGATGATAGATGACTATACCAGGATGATAGTCATCAATTTCCTAAATAAAAAATTTGAAGAATTTGAGTGCTTTAAGATCTACAAGGAGTTGGTTGAAAATGAAAATGATTTGAAAATAAAGTGTTTAAGATCAGATAATGGTGGAGAATTCACTTCCAAATTATTTCAGCAATACTATGACGAAAATGGAATAAAAAGGCAATTTTCAACAACACGAACACCTCAGCAAAATGGAGTTGCTGAAAGAAAGAATAGAACTGTACAGGAAATGGGTAGAACAATGTTGAAGGACTCAAAATTGGATGAAAAATTCTGGGTTCAAGCAATTGATACGGCAGTCTTCATTATCAACCGAAGTCTTCTCAGAAATAATTGAAACAAGACTCCATATGAATTATGGAAAGGAAAACTAGCCAATGTAAAATATTTCAGAATCTTCAGAAGCAAATGTTATATCAAAAGAGAAGATCAAAATTTGGGTAAGTTTGAATCACGTGTTGATGAATGTATCTTTGCTGGTTACTCACACAAAAGAAAGGCCTATAAATGCTATAATCTAAGACGAAAACAGATAGTGGAGATCATAAATGTTACATTTGACGAAGACGGTGTTCTAGCGAGTAATGATGAGGATCTAGAATCTTTGAAACTTGAGACAGGGGCTGAAAAAGACACAGATAAAATTTTAGAACAAGAAGCAACTATCAACGAGGAAGAAGTAAACAATGATCATCAAGATATACCAGAACAACAACAAGAAGCTCCTCCAAGGAGAACAAAAGAGTGGATTCAAAAGAACCATCCGTCAAATCAAATCATTGGTGACATAAATGAAGGTTGACAGCTTCGTTCATCACAAAAAGCTCACGTTGCTTTTCTAGCAACCTTTGAGCCTAGTAGTTTTGAGGAAGCCAGCTAAAATGAACATTGGGTAGAAGCTATGAATGAAGAATTGGATCAAATTGAGAAGAATAACACCTGGGAATTAGTTCCACAACCAAAAGATAAAAATGTAATTGGGACTAAATGGGTGTTCAGGAACAAATTGAATGAAGATGGGCAGGTTACCAGAAACAAAGCAAGATTGGTTTGCAAAGGATATGCACAAGTGAAAGGAATTGATTTCGACGAAACATTTTCACCAGTTTCCAGAATGGAAGCCATCCAAATGTTTCTCGCCTATGCATGTTCAAGAAAAATAAAAGTCTACCAAATGGATGTTAAGTCAACATTTCTAAATGGAGAATTAGAAGAAGAAGTTTACATCGAGCAACCTAAAGGTTTTCTACTATCACAAAAAGAAGACTATGTCTGCAGGTTAAAGAAGGCTCTATATGGTCTCAAGTAGGCTCCCAGAGCATGGTATGCTCGTCTTGATGGATATCTACGTCAACAAGGGTTCAAGAAAGGTACTGTTGATAGAAATTTTTATGTACAAATAGATAAAGATAATTTAACAATTGTTGAGGTATATGTGGATGATATAATATTTGGTAGCAATGATGATCGACTAAGTAAGAAATTTTCTACAAAGATGAAAAGTGAGTTTGAGATGTCTTTACTTGGTGAGCTGACATACTTCTTAGGGCTTCAAATATCTTAGCAAGAGAAAGGAATATTTATATGTCAAGCCAAGTACATCAAGGAAATGCTCAAGAAATTCAAAATGGAAGATTGCAAACCCGTCCTTACTCCAATGGTAACAGGTTGCAAATTGAGCATAGACGACTCATCTAAGGATGTGGATCAGAAGTTGTACAGATCTATGATTGGTAGTCTTTTATATATAATAGCCTCTAGGCCAGATGTTATGCAAGCAGTTGGACAAGTAGAAAGATTCCAAGCAGCACCAAAAGAATCACATATTATTTCCGTCAAAAGAATTCTTCGATATCTAAAGGGAACATAAGAATATGGCTTGTGGTATCCCAAGGGTAAAAATCTCATTATTCAAGCCTTTACAAATGCAGATTGGGCAAGAGGCGTTGATGATCGTAAGAGTACTAGTGGAGCAGCATTCTATCTAGGTGGTTGTCTCGTATCATGGTTGAGCAAAAAGAAAACTTCAATCTCGTTATCTACAGCGGAAGCAGAATACATTACAGCGACATCATGTTGTACTCAAGTCCTTTGGATGAAACAAACTTTGCAAGATCTTCAAGTACAATTCAGTGAGCCTATTCCCATATTCTGTGACAACATTAGTGCCATCAGCGTCTCCAAGAATCCTATCATGCATTCAAAAACAAAACACATTCCAATCAAATATCATTTTTTTAGAGAACAAGTTGCTGAAAATAATATCAAACTTGAGTATGTTTGTACAAAAGAACAAATTGCTGATATCTTCACTAAACCTTTACCTCGTGAAGCATTTGAATATCTTCGTCAAAAGCTTGGGATTCTCCCAAGTTCTCATTAGATTTTCCTTTTTCAAGAATATAAAGCGGGAGTGGAAGTGTGTATAGGTTTGCAGGACGATTGTGTGTCAGCGGGAGTGGAAGTGTGTACAGGTCCACAGGATGGTTGTGTTTTAGGGGGAGTTACCCTTTGCCATTGATTTAAAAGGGGGAGAGAATGTTGTAGGAAGAGGTGTCATGATCGTAGGAGGAGTACTCGTGTTGCCATCAATGCCAAAGGGGGAGATTGTTGATCAGCAGTTGTCATTGATGTCAACCCAAGCAGCACCAGGGGCTTACCCAATATTGAATGTGAATTTTGACCTACCAAATTAATATATTCTGGGTCAATAATTATTTTTATGGTTTCTACTTGTCGAGATGTTTCCGTTGATATATGGCACGCCATGTAATTCTTCACGGTTTGAGAGATATTCATGTTTGAAGTTTGTACCCCCAGTTAGTGGGCTAAAACCCCGTGGGGTTGGGGCATGGGTCATTTCAAAGTCATAATTAATATTTTTTAAGCTCCTAAGATCCCTCTCTCGTTCACTTGTTGAAGCCCCTCTCAACTTAAGCATTCATATATATTGTGATCTTCTTTTCCTCCTTAGGGAAGGGATTTGGCCATCTTAAACAGGTCATCGTGTAATTTTCGCTCTAACTTTTTTTCTGTGAAGGCTCAGAAGCTGCAATTTTTATGAGGTGAAGCTGAAATCCTAAGGAAGATGTAGTAAAAATTTCAGATCAAGTTGCGCAATATTTTGGGAGATATGATCTTGTGAAGTAAGGGTTTTTGTAGGCTCCTGAAATTCATCTCAATGAAGTGACCTTGGTAAATTCGTCATAACTCTCTCTCTGAGTATTTGATTGGAATTCCGTCAAAAGTGACAGATAGAGAACAATATTTATTTTGTTCTCTATCAATTTCAGAGACAAATGAAGAAACAGTGATACGTGGCATGCCGTACAAGTGTGCTCTGCTGAAACAGTCCATAATTAGGGCAGTGTGAGAAATTGGGTATAAATCTCTCTTGAAGAATCCAAATTGGGTCAGACCTATGGCATTGGAAAGAAGACTCAAAGGAATACTACAGGACTGAAAATCAGACATTGAGGATCTTAAATAACAGAGATACACCAGATTCAATATCGAGCTCCTAGAAGGCAAGAAAAAGCTAGATCATGTGTTGTCAAGGGTTGCAAAGGACCAAAATTTCTATGGCAGCAAAGAAAATCAAGGTGCAACAGAGGGTAGCATGACAAGAGCAGCAACCAAGGTGCATAACAGCAGCAAGAAGTTCATCATATGAAGTCTTCAAGTGGGCAGCACTGCATACAATCATTGTAAGGGTATCATTGTACTTAGTCATTGTAAATACATTATTGTACAAATTGTACTAGTGTATATCTGCCAAGGGTTGAAGAGGTAGTGTTGGGAGGTCTAGGATCATCATTAGGTGGTTGTGTCAAGTTGGGGTTATGATCTAGTATATCTTCTTCTTCTACATACTTCTATATCATTGTAAAGTAGACCATTTTCTCTGGTATGAGAGTCCATTCTTCTTTTATTCTTCTATAGGGTGGTAGGGTGATGCTAGGGTGAGTTGTAGCTCATTGGGTGTTGGTGCATCCGTTCAATGACTACTGAAGAATCTCGGGCGTTGGAGCGTCCATCCAGTGGGAGCTGGAGAAGAATGCTTTTCTAGATTCTAGGAAGTTGGAGATTTATTTTCAATTAGAGTTGAAAAGAATTATTAGAAAAGCATTAGGTGGTTTTTGTCCCGAAGTGGGTTTCCACCTTAAAAATTGTGTGTGTTCCTCTTATTTGCTGCTATCATTGTACAAACATTGATAATAATTGAAGATTAACTAATGCTATAATTGAAAGAAATACTGATTCACCCCCTCTCTCAGTATTTCCAACAAAATCTAATCCATGGATCACCATAGTGAAGGGTAGAACCCCAACACCAGAGATCTCTCCTCAAAAAGTGTGTCAAAACACCTTGCAAATTTATTCTTACAAATAACACAGTCCTGGAAGGAAAACTGCACTGTAGGTTGAAGCACTGGATTGGCTTGATGCCAAGATCTAAAACGAAGCTCCAAAGGTTTAGAAATCTCTTGCCAATGGGATAGAAGACTTTCCCAGTGAAAAGAGCCCCTAGAATGGCCTAGATCTGAGCAGATATAACTTCCACTTGCTGCAGCTTACAAGGACAACCAAACCCTCAATAGGATCTGCGTTGTATTTGGAAGATGAGCTTGGCCAAATGCCTGATAGTGGATGAGATCAGCAAGACTCTTCCAAGAGATCCTCAATGGAAGAGGTGGGATTCCCGAACAGGAACACCCTAGTGCTAAACAACACTATCCTCAGCTAAACAACAGAGAATGATATATGTCTAAACAGACAATATATTCAGAAATATACATAATCAACAACCTTCTTCTGCTATCCTCCTCTTCCTTTTATAAGATGAAAGTCTTGTCAAAACTTAAACCATCTCAATTATTTAGCTCCATTCACAAGAGAAGCCTCCAACTAAAACTGCACTGTGCCTTTAGGAGATTCACTGTACCTAGACAATGCTGTTGATTTGGTCCTGTTTGAGTTGGTGAAGTGCTCCAGTCTCTTTCACACCTAAGTGTGCTTATGTAAATAGCCCATATTTGTCTATATTCACATGTGGCATTGATTTATTTTGCTGATTCGGAGTTTTATTGATCCTCCTTTACAATTTTATTCATGATACTGAAAATTGAAACAAAATTGTATATTCCCATTAGCTTGGGATAATTGGGAATATTACAGTCCTCCCCTCCAAAATGTTGCTTGTCCTTAAGCAACTGATAGGGTGAGTGCTACAACACTTCTCCTTCTCCATTGGTGACACCATCAAATATCAAGCTCTCCTCACAAGCTAAGTGTTCACCAATCCAAGCCTCCATGAACTGTTCCTCTAAGGTCATCATGAGATGTACATAATCCATCCCACAAGGAGTGAAAAACTCAACAAAAACAAACATGGCTGGAATAATTCTCTCTCTAAAACATGTAGCATGAGGTACATGGAGAAGTTCCATCCCATATGGTACATACAAACTGCCCATCCTCCTTCCATACAATCCCAAAAATAGCATAGCTATATCATCCAAGTATGGAAGCATAGTTACATATACACAAACAGAAATGTGAGGATAAGGAGGTGGGTCATAGTCCCACATATGGTACTAGCGCAGTGCATCTCTTGCCTGCATTAGATCAAGGTTTGGTAAGTGGTTTTCCTGCCACTTACTTGTTGGACAAGTTATCTCACCATGGATGAAACTGTGAGATATGTTTGGTGCCTTTGGGAAGCACCCATCATGAAAAATAATCTCCCTTTGCACAACAAGGGAGTGGCCAAATTTAGAAATGTTAGTGGCCCAATGTTTGCCATGTGATTTACATGATACAACACTCCTCTTGGGAGTCATGGCCTACATAAACATGGTGAAATAATATGTCAAATCAAAAAATGAAGCTTGCATTACATGATTAGATTTTTCACCATCAATGTTTCCTCTATACATGGAATTGTGCACAAATTTTTCTCCCTTTTCAAGAGAAGGAAGAAATGACTGAAATGTCTCTTGCATAGAATCCTTTGGCTGCCCCAACTCCACATAGCTCTTGCATTCTATAAAATGCTGATGTAGCTCTCCTCCAAAGCCTTCCCATTCAAAGCATCTCATGATAATGTTGTAGAACTTCATAGAATAGGTAGGACTGAAACAAAACTCTTTGAAGGCCCTTTGTAGCATCCTCTCCTTGAGCTTGGAAGCTCTAGGGAAGAAGATCCTATCATGATGATAGATGACTCCCTCATGGACTAGATAGCCCTATTCATGCAGCTGGTCATCAATCATCATACACGTGTGGATATCTTTGGAATAATCCACTAGTAACTAGGATTTCCAATATAGATCTACACTCCCCAGCAGTGACGGCGTTGATGATGCATCAATAGGAATTCCTGCCATGTTGTTGATCTCTTATTTAACATTTCTTATGCCAAAGGTAAAATTAGGAAGGAAATACCTTCCCTTCTCCTCCTCCAACAGCGTAGAATCAGAAATGAAGGTGGGTGATGATGATGAGAGAAGAAAATTTCCCTCCTTCTTGTGCTTGCCCAAGCCTTCCAGCGCTGTAGCTATGTCTTCTAATGCTCCCATCCCTCTTGGATCTGATTTTGGAGCATCAAGTAGTGAGATATCTCTCACCAAAACTGAATCAGGTGGCCTCCCAAGTGGTTTGCCACTAGATAAGAGTGTCTGATTGCAAAAACCTCATGAACATGATAGATGGGACAGTGAGGTCCTTCCTTCCACTGTGAAAATCCATCTCTATTTTTTGTGTGAGGGGTAAGTATGCATGCCTTTGATTATTTGAAGTGCACCACTCTTCTTGTCCACCCACTCCATTTACAAAGCCTCCCAATCAATGGTGACTTTCCCCAATGTAATCAACCATTGAACACCCAAAATAACATTGGTGTTTGGTATGTCAACTGCAAAGAAGTGATCCACCAAAGTGTAGGATTCCATGGTGACTGAAAGTGATGGAACATAATGCATGCATTGCATTTTTCTATCTTCTGGGACCAAAACAGAGAATCCTTCAAAAGTATTAGTGGGTATTGCCCTCCTTTGCACACGATGGGCATCAATGAAATTGTGGGTAGCCCCACTGTTAATCAATACAGAAACCCTCTAATTCATGATTGACCCTTGAACTCTTAAGGTAAAGTACATAGGTACTCCCCTCAAGGATGCAAGAGTTCCTCCAATAGGAGCAAATTCTCCATTATCATCTCTTGATGGTGTTGGATCTCCTCCAACATTGTCAGCGCTGTGAGCCCTCCTTGGCTTATCATCTTCATCTTCTTCAAGATTTGAGAAGACCTCTATATAATGTGCTTTACCAACAGTACATCTATGTCCAGGTACCCATGGTTCTTGACAAGTGAAGCATAGATTCCTCCTTCTTAGATCTTTGCGAACTTCATCATCAAGAGGCTTCTTGTATGATCTCTCCTTTGAAGGAGAAACTTTCTCTTCCTTTCCTTTAAAAGGAAAAGAGGGCTTGTTCTGAAAGTTTTCCTTTGATTTTGGTAAGGCATCTTGAAGGTCTCTAGCCCTCTCAATGGCATCATGCAAGGTAATGGGTTTGGTAGATTTAACCAACCCATGCAGAGGTTCATCCAAGCCATTGATGAACATGTACACCCTCCTTGCTACAGACATATCAGGAACCATGAAAGATAATCTCAGAAATTTAGAGATATAAGACTCTACATTACCTGACTACTTCAACTTGGTAAGGCTCATGAAAGGTGCTTTTGGATCCTTTTTGTCAAACCTCTCCACCAGTCTTCTAGTGAACTCAAAATAGGCAGTCACATTGGCATGGCCCAATGTAGACAACCCATGGAACCACCAGTTGTGTGCTTCACCTTCAAAGTGCAGTGCTAAAATATTGATAGCTTCCATCTCAGAGACTTTGTTCAAATGAAAGTAGATATCCAGTTTTTCTACCCATTCTTTCGCAGAACTAGAGGATGACCCATAAAACTTGGGTAAAAATAATCTTCCCATAGAGTGATGTCGATCACGATTCTGAGTGAATCCACCATCTCTATACTGATGACTTTGTCTTCTTTTGTCCTTGAGGTGACAAAACTCTTGAAAAATAAAGTGGTCCTTGAATCTATGATTCTGAGACTCATATTCTACAAATTAGTCTTCAAGGGATGCTTTCTCATGAGGCCCTTCATTCTCCATAGCCAGAAAAGTAGGCATGGTAGAGCGTTGTGGAGCTTGTGGCTAGTTCACTGGTTGATCATGCCAGTGGTGAGAAATGCTAGAGCAGGATGAGATATCCTAGGATATTCCTTGATCGTGTCCAATCTCATCTCTTTGATCTCTCTAGCAAGATCTTGCATGGCTTTCAGAAGGGTTTTTTCAAACTCCTTCCCATCTTCATCACTTCCAGATTTAGGGGCTTTTCCCTTGTCTTTATCATCATTGATGTAATCAAACTTCTTCTGTCTTCTTCTTAGGTACCTCTTCTCCCTATCAGTGAGGTACCCCTCTTCTTCTGAAGACATATTGGCTCTTCAAGAAAGCAAATCATAGGCTGTGCCAAGATGATTGCTCTGATACCACTGTAATATCCCCAAATGGGAACACTCAGCATTACCTGCTGGAATAATGCACTTTTCAGAAGTATGTGCACTGAAATGAGTTTGTAACCCTTGGATTCCTTAGATATAGAGATCTATCATCTAAATCCAAATGGGGAGAAAAAAAAAAATCAAACTAGGTGAGGTAAACATACCTCCCACACCTAGTATAGCTGAAAAACACCCAAGAATAGAGTTGCAGCAATATGCAACAATACTGCAGGAAAATAACGCAGTTTTTGAGAGCAATAGTAGGAGATCAATAAGAGGGATCAAATTTCATATATAAAACAACAAATCAGATCCATAATAAGGCCCTTACAGTATACAACAAAATGTAGAAGATAATAATAGAATAAATTCCTCAAGAAAGAGGGCTGCAACACATGTATTGACTGAAAAATGGCTTGAAAACATTATTTTTATTAGCTATAGCTATATATATTACACTCTAGATCTAGAGCAGATCTGTGTACAAAATATTAGATTTATTTCAGATCTATACACTAGAAAAGCTCCTTTACAAGATCCCCTTGGGGTTTTGATCAAAACATGCAACACAGTGAGTAGATTTGAGATCTAGAGTAGCAGATATGCAGTAGTCTTCAGAAATTTCTGAAGATGAATATGATAGAATCAGAGCAGATATGTACAGAACATGGATCAGAAATCTAATACATGGATCACCATAGTGAAGGGTAGAACCCCAACACCAAAGTTCTCTCCTCAAAAAGTGTGTCAAAACACCTTGTAGCTTCTTTCTTACAAATAATGTAGTCCTGGAAGGAAAAATGCACTGTAGGTTGAAGCATTGGATTGGCCTGATGCTAAGATCTTAAATGAATCTCCAAAGGCTTAGAACTCTCTTGCCAATGGGATAGAAGAATTTCCCAGTGAAAAGAGGCCCTAGAATGGCCTAGATCTGAGCAGATCTAGCCTCTACTTGCTGCAGCTTACAAGGACAACCAAACCCTCAACAAGATCTACGTTGTAGTTGGAAGATGAGCTTGGCCAAATGGCTGATAGTGGATGAAGTCGACAAGACTCTTCCAAGAGATCCTCAATGGAAGAGGTGGGATTCCCAAATAGGAACACCCTAGTGATAAATAGCATTATCCTAAGCTAAACAATAGAGAATGATATATGTCTAAACAGACAATATATTCAGAAAAATACATAATCAACAACCTTCTTTTGCTGTCCTCCTCTTCCTTTTATAAGATGAAAGTCTTGTCAAACCGTAAACCATCTCAATGATTTAGCTCCATTCACATGAGAATCCTCCAACTAAAACTGCGCTGTGCCTTTAGGAGATTCACTGTACCTAGACAGTGCTGTTGATTTGGTCCTGGTTGAATTGGTCAAGTGCTCCAAACTCTTTCACACCTAAGTGTGCTTATGTAAATAGCCCAGATTTGTCCATGTTCACATGTGGCATTGATTTATTTTGCTGATTAGGAGTTTTATTGACCCTCCTTTACAATTTTATTCATGACACTGAAAATTGAAATAAATTTTTATATTCCTATTAGCTTGGGCTAATTGGGAATATTATAGGAAGACTGTAATATTCCTAAATTAGCATGCAACTCATAGGAATATAAATTTTTTTTTTTTAACACCAAGTAGATGAATAAATGGGTAAGGAGGCCCATACATATCTAAAATAGGAATAAAATCCCTCATGATGTGAAAAGGGATCATAATAATAGCTGGATATTACACCCTCATGTGTGAACATGGGAAAATACATGTGGACAAGGTCAAGTTTGATCAAGTCAACAATGCTGGAATGAATGGTGGAGATCATCTCTGGAGACAACACAGTGATAGTGGGAGGAATATTCCTTGGTGGAGGAAACCCTAATGAGTGTGACCCAAGGTAAGAAGGCTCACACTTGTTTATAAGGAGGGCAAGGTAGCCATAGTAAGGCATGTTATGGATTATTGATTTTGTGGTCTGTATGACTATTGTGCATTCTTTAGCTATTTAGTTGAGATTGCTGTGCTGCTTAGCATAAGGTATTCCTGTTTAGGAATTCCATCTCCTTTCTTGAGAGGCCTCTTGGGGGAGCTTTTTACTTCATTTCTCCACATTCAGGCTTGAGTCCAAGCTACCTCCTTCAGCTACAACGTAGTTTCTGTTTAGAGCTGGGTTGTGTTGCAGGGTGTTGCAGTGGAGGGTTGAGAACACCACTTCCAGAGCTAGTTTTTCAGAGGAGGAAGCTATATTTCCTTTGGGAAATTAGTGAGGAAAATTCTAGAGCTTATTTCACATCTTGGCACTTGGCAAACATATCTTCTATCGCCTACAACATAGTACCTCTCCTTGATTGCGTTATTTCAGTGAGCAATTGCAGTGTTTGATCAGAGGGTGAGATCTTCAGTGTTAGGATCAAACTTTCACTTGGAAGATCCATTGGAGGAGGTCTATTCATCTTATGCATCATCTTCAACCATCTCCATCCAGTTATTGAGTTGTAGCTGCTTATCATTCCTAGGGCTGCATTTCAGCATTTTCGTACTTTTTCATATTTCAGGAAATCCTTCCCGGGTTGTCTTGAAAATTTATTTGGGAGCATATATATTTACTCCCAGCACTTCTTGAGCCATACATTTTTATATCTATCTTATTGTACATTTCCAGTAGCAGTGCACCATCTAAGACTGTGTTGTATTCATTCTTGGGTATTCTACTATGTAGCAGCATTTCATTTTTGGCATATGTGTTCATGGGAGGCTTGTTTGCCTTGATTATTTGAGTTTTGCCTGCTTCTATTGTACTTATTTTCTGTTGATTTACATAATAAAATGGTTCCATGGTTTTCATACATTTTTGTGTAATGTTATTCACTGCTATTTCCATTATTGTGTTCATATATTGTTGCTTCCCCATTTTGGGATATTAAATTCATACAGATCATTCTGCAATTAAAAATTTAATGAATAAATCTATTACTAATGGCAGAGTCACAAGATGGTTATTGCTCCTGCAGGAACTCAATATCACCATTTTAGATCGACTTGGAAAACAAAACATAGTTGCTGATTTCTTGTCTAGAATTTAAAATGTTAAAAATGATACTCCAGTAAGATTACTTTACTGATGAATATATTTTGCAATAACTACTAAAACTCCTTGGTTTGCAGATATTGCTAATTACTTAGTCATAGGAAAATGACTTTCACACTTGTTTCTTAGAGAGAAAAGAAAAAGCATACAAACAAGTGCAATTTACTCATGGGTTAATGATGAATTGTATAAAACCGGTCCAGATCTCATCATCAGAAGGTGTTTTCGAGAAGACGAAATGCCTGAGATTCTCAAGGCATGTCATGATGAACGTTGTGGTGGACACTTTGCTAATAAGAGGACTTCCTATAAAATCCTTCATTTAGGATATTTTTTGCCATCCATCTTTAAAGATACCAGGGAGTATGTCAAAAGGCATGACAGTTGTCAAATAATGGGGAAACATGTTCCTATAGATGAAATTCCATTACAACCTCAGGTACTCATTGAACCATTTGAAAAACGGGCCTTGGATTTTTTTGGACCAATCAATCCACCATCTAATCAAAAGAAATATATTATGGTATGTATTGATCATGTCGCTAAATGGGTAGAGGCTAAAGCACTTTCTTTAGCTAATGAAAATGTTGTAGTTAAATTTATTTTTGAGGATATTTTCACTCATTTTGGTGTCCCAAGGGAAATTGTGACAGATCACAGAACCCAGTTTACATCCAAGTTGGTGGAAAATATTGTGGAGAATTACAATATCAAACATAGAAAATCCACTCCTTATCATCCACAATAAAATGGTCAAGTGGAGTCTACCAATAAAGTGATCAAAGGAATTCTCACTAAGACTGTACATCTACATAGGAAGGATTGGGCAGATAGTCTTCTAGAAGCCTTATGGGCCTACCGGACCACATGGAGGAAAACAATAGGACATACTCCCGATGAACTTGTTTATGGGAATAAAGTCCTATTTCCTATAGAATTTCAGATCCAAACCTTCAAGATGGCAGTCCAATTGGGGCTTGACTTATCAGAAGCCCAGAACACAGATTGGAGTAACTTAATGAGCTTGATTAAATCATGCAAGATGCAGTTCAAAGAACCAGTCTAGTCCAACAGCAAAGGCCTAACTGGCATGATAAATATATAAAGGAGAAAAATTTTCAAGTAGGGATTGGGCACTTTTTTTCGATTCAAAGTTCAAAGAATTTCAAGGAATTCAGACTCATTGGCTTGGGCCTTATGAGATTTAAAAAGTATTTGACAATGGAGCAGTCAGGATAAGGACAATTGATGAAGAAAAGGTACCTCTTCTTGTGAATGGATATCGATTAAAAGTCTATCATAAGCCAATTTCAAGGGAGGAGTTTATCAAAATTTTCCAAGATAATATTGATATGAAGTTAGTGAAGAAGAATCCTTCTTCTTCCCCAATTTAGTCTTTTTATTGTTCATATCTAAAAAAAAAAGAAAAAAAAAAGAGAATAATATATATATATATATATATATATATATATATATATATATATATATATATATATAAGTGTGAAAACCAATCAATGATTGGCATCCTTATACATAAAATATAGGATGAAAATCAGAATTCTGACATCTTATCTTTTTCATTCCATTTCTAAAAATCCCAAAAAATTTTGTTCCCTTTCTTTTTTTTCTAAATCAATAAAAAGTAGTACATAAATAATTTCATTCTACAGCTGACATTCCATTCTGTAGCTGATACCACATTCTGTAGCTCTATCACATTTTTACAGCCTACCGAAGTAAGAATATTGAGCACAAGAAATTGAGAACTCCATTTGAAGATCATCATGTTGAAGGATACCTGAAGAGTCAACATCAAAGAAATATCAACAAGAGGTTAGTTCTAAAGGTATGATTACATAAATTTATTTAAATAACAAGATAAAAAACATTAGCATATATAACGTAGATGATCACATGCTGCCTCAATATGTCATCATTTGATTTGATTTGGACTCACATCATGTCATAAATTGACATGATGTAGTAATTCTTAGGTCGTGGGATTTTGGTTTATAGTTAAAGAAAACCAGGAGTAACCAAGAACCTATTTTAGATTTCAGGATCTAGCCTTCCTGAATTCTGGAGAGGGATCTCTCCTTAAGATTTAACTTTGTTTTGTAATGGATTTTAGGCTAGCTATGAGTGGAAAATTTGGTTTGATTTTTTGAATGTTGGTGGGAATAAAGGACTACAAGGGAAACCATAGAAAGATCTACCTAACCATTGGGAAATGGGGTCAAATTTATAGCAAACAAGACTAGAAAACTAAGGTCAAAAGAATAAATATACTAAGGGCAAGATAGATGATCTTCAGAGGGTTTTAAAAGGATATTTTGATGAAGTGGTATGATCTGGACTAAGGGCAGTTAAGAATCCTTAGATCACAGAAAAGGAAGAGGTAAATTGAGGTAAAACAAAACTAAAGAGCAATTAAGAATTCTAAAGTCTGGAAATCAGCAGAAAATGTAAACATGAAAACTAGTAAGAACAAAGAGATTTTTACACTGATTCTGTAATACCTTTCCTAGTTATTCATTTAAGATGGAAAATAACACAAGATGTATGAATGAAACTTAAAGGAATAAAAAATGAAAACTGGAAGATACAATACTCATTTGATCAACACGAGGATCATTAGTTATGATGCCTATTTTCTTCAGTTTCCAGCTTGCTGCTTCAACTTAACTCACATAAAATCCCAATGTTTCAACAAAAAAGTCTATAGTAGTCTTGATAATTTTATTCCACACTAAAATACTTTGAAGAATGAAGTATTTATACAAGTAAATTGTTTAAAAAATATCTCAAAAGTTTGAGAGAATATCTCAAGAGAAAATATGAATTATTAACTAAGAAGAGGGACAGCTGCAAAACAGATGGGCAAGTTGTCCTCTTTTACAAGAAAAGTAGAATAGTTTATCTAATCAAACTAATTTTTTGTCTTGCTGGAAGTATTGCTGGCACTTGGGATAATATATTGTGGAAGATGACTTGTAGTATACTTCTCCTCTTTCACGTTCTGCTATGATACTCTTTTACTCTGTTTCTTCATTGTTTACTGCTGTAAATTAAAAATAACCAACAGTAACTTTTTTTTTCACTGATACACTTTGACCACTGATACTCTTTAACCACTGATTTTTCATCTTGAGGTAATAGTAAAGTTTTTCTTTCATGTGTAATTTTCTGTACTGGTTTGCCAAATTCACATCAAATCTGTGAATTCTTGCCACTGCTCAGCAGTAGGAATCTTCATATTATTTAGCTTTCTATAACTTTCATCCGCTTCAGTATACTTTGAAAAGTTTGGTTTGACAATGAATATATGCTTGATTTCATTCTGCAGAAAAAACAAATTCTCAAAATATTACAAAAATGATTTACCACTTGGAGATCCATGTGGTAAAGGTTTATTCACCTGCTCTTTAGCATAAGCTCTGATTTTCTGGTCATAGTCCTTTTGCACCATTAATTTCTTATTAAATCCATGGATATCTGGAAGTTCTGATTTTTTCAGTAGGTCATATTTGGTCTTGAATTTAGCAATTGATATGTTCATAATATCACACTTTTCTTCTAGATTATTCATAATGTTTCTTTTGGTGAGGACTTTTCTGATTTGTAGGATGGCCTCTGTTCTGTTAGCAATTTTTAACTCTTCTAATTCTTCCCTGTTCTTTCTGTTCAAAAATGCTATGAGTTGGACTGCTTGTGGTGGCTTATTTTCAAGTTCTTTCTTTGTTTTATCAATTTATGCAATTGCAGCCTGTAGCAACTCTTTCTGCTCATAAATGATCTGAATAGAAGGCCATTGTGAGTGAATTCCTTCAATGATATTGGTTCATAAATAATTTTTAATGTAGGAAACTTGATCAGTGAGATTCACTTCCTTTTGGAGGATCATCACCCTTTATTCTAAAGATTTGACTCTTCGCTCATGACCCTTGGAAGTTATCACAACATTTTTATAGGAAGATTCCAAGTTTTGATTTGCTTTTTTCAAATTTTTAATCTCATCATTCTTCAAAGTCATTTCCTCTAGGGCTTTTACTAAATCTGTGGTTCCTGTTTCTATCCCTGTTTGTACTTGTGTGTTAGAAGATGCAGCAGTAGAAAGATATTTTGATGAAATTGACACTGCAGTTGTCAATTTTTCTTTAGGTGCTAGATGTTCTACTAGGGTGGATGGTACAACAGTAGTCACTAATGGAATGACTGTGGGAATGACTTCCTTATCCTTTTGAAAGCTTCATTTTACTTCATTAAAGCTTTAGTCTGGTTTTCCATTTCTTTAAGTTGAGCAGTCATCTTTAAAACCAACTGACTTAATTCATCATTCTATGTCTTTTGCTGAAGGATCTCTTTTGCCTGGGGATGTTCACTCTGAGGTAATTTGAGTTGCCTTCTTAGGGCAACAATATCTTCATTTTTCTGTTTTAACAAAGCCTTTGCAATTTAAACATTAGCTGGATCTGCTCCAGCTTCAATTATCAAATCCTCTAAAGCTTTGATTCTCAATTCTTTGGCATGCAGAGATGCTTTGTCCAGTTTCATTTGTGTTTGAAAATTTGTCACAGTTTTCTTTAGCATGCTAGCACTCATTGTTTTGTTGACTATTTTTGAATATAACATTTCTGTATTGCTTCTATGGAACTCAATTTGATCAAGTTCATGAATTGCCTCAACATCTACCTCCAAATATATCTTTGAATAATATGCAATTGTCTTGGGATCAACCACTATAGGCTTCAAGAATGACATTATCATTTTGTTGGAAGAATAGTTAAATGCAGTGAGAAGTCTATCCTTATTTCCTGGTTTCTCTTTGAGAAATTTGGAATAGACTTCATTTTTTATTTCTTCATTCCTTTCCCTGATTTGTTTGAATTTTATCTGAATGTCTGAATCTCTGTTATCAGTTGCCTTTGAGGAAGAAGGAATTTCTACATCAGTTTGTTTTTCAACCATCACTGTATCTTTATCATGTGTTTCAATTTGGCTCTTTTGAAGTTCTCTGAGTGTTTCAGTTACTATCACTGTTGCCTCATCATCAGTTTCCTGACCATTATTATTATCAATTTCCATTGCTTTATCCTTCTCTTCAGTAGTCAATTTGGTTCTCTTGCTATAGGAGGTTTTAAATTTCTTGCTTGTGATGGTTTCTATAATATAGTTGACCTCTTCTCTGCTTCTTTTGTGAGATACCTCTGCTTCTTTATCAATTGTAGTCACCTGTGCATTATTCACCTGTGTTCCCTGTGTATCAACATTCTGCATTCCCTGTGTATCATCATTCTGCATTTCCTGTGTATCATCATCAATCAAAGTATTTGGCTCCCATTCAATCTGATTGGAAAATTTCTCAATCTGTGGCTTTGACTCATGTAGGAAAGGAGTCAACTTGCACTTTACCCTGATAGTGCTCAAAATACCCTGAGGGTCATAGTTCCACATGAGGATTTCTTGGAACTTGTACTCTTTTAATTTGATAGTTATCTCTTTCATAGCTTCCCTATTGTTAACTATAAATGGACCAATCTGATTCTTGAGTTTGAATTGGGTCTTCTTCTTGGAAGCCATGAAATTTACTGCATCTGCTTTTAATATCTTTCTTAAGTATTCCAAGGCAAAGATTCTAGTAGTAACAAATTTTGGTAATTTGTATGGAGCCAAGAGTGCACCATACACTCTTATCTCTGTATGATTCTTGTATAAATACCAATCCCCTACTTTACAGTTCTCAGACAACTGTAAAATTCTTTTGGTTTCTTCATTTATTCTTGGAGTTTCTGCCTTATTCAACAAGTTCATAGCTGGTATTATGAACAAATAATTGAAATCTATATATGTGTATTCACTACTATCTTTTCTTAAAAGAGATGTCCAGAACACTACTGAAAGTAATTTCCCTTCTACATCCACTTTCTGTAAATCAATAGGGAATTTTTCTGCCGGATAGTATAAGAAAAGATGTAATAGATATGATGTATATCTAAATACCCCCTCCTCTGGTAATTTTGTCAATTGACAGTGCATGTTTTCTGAAATGAGCTTCGCAAAATTGAAGATTATTGATGGAGGCTTGCCAGGACACAATGTAGATAGGAAATCCAAAATGGAAACATTAGTAAATTCATCATTATCATATCCCAGAATAAATGATAGCATAGAGATAATATTTCTTGTACCCTCAAGGAAATCAAAGGTATCATAGGGTGGATTTACCTTGGTGATATCAACATGAGTTGGCCAAAAGGTCTGAAAGGTATTGAATTTGGTAGGAAAATCTAAATCCAAATAGAGCTAGGTCAAATCCTCAATTGACAGAGAACCTGCTCTGGGGTCATGACTCATTTGCAGTATGGCATTAATGGAATCAACATTGATATAAAACAAGAATTCCCTATCTTTATTAACCATACACCTCTGTTCTGGAAGATAATGCAACTGACATAATCTGATGAAATCCGGAGCCTGATAAGTGATAGGGACTATGTACCTTAGAAAATTGGAATCCCAAATGGGTACATCATCTTTAACCTTCTCCATAAACTTTTCAAAACACCAATTGTGAGTTTTAAGAAAATTGAATTCCACTGATGGATCAAAGATTCTATAATACACATCAATCAATGAGCTACTTTCTTCATTAGTTATGGGTGGTTGAAATGGTCTGAATACTTCAGTTGTCTCAGCAGTAAGGGCAGGAGTTGGCTTATTAATTTTGGAAGGTTAAGACTATGGCAACTTGCTAGAGGTATTTCTCTGAGATTTAGGACCTCCAAACTTTGGGGTGACTTGTTTTTTGGTCATTTTGAATGAACAGAGCAATATTATACAGTTTGTCGAGTTCTTTTGAGAAACAAGAGGAAATTGAAAGGCTTTTTAGGCAAATATTAGATTCTGGGCAGGGTTTTAGGGTGACAGAAAAGGTTAATAAAGCACAAAGGGCTAGAAGATGACTTTAAAAATATTTCAAGCTAATTTTATCAGTGAAAGTAGCTTTGGAATAGATAAAAACTCTTAAAAACTGAAATAGTGATTTCCAGGAAAAATTTGACAGGTTTTCCCCTATATTTTGAAGGTTTAGGAAATTCTCATATGGATAATTTGGGCTTATTTTAGTACTGGCACTTCAATTGGTGTAATTTTCTTTTAAATTGAGAACTTTGTAGGTCGGGTTGATGAAAAATACCTTTGATAGGTATAGTTGCGGTCGAGGAAGGTTGCAGTTTTGTAATAGTCTTCAATTCAGTTGCAATTTGGCTGACAGAAGGTGTGGAGATTCTCCGAGGATGAATTTTAGCAAGAAAATGGCTTTTAGAACGACAAGAAGGTTGAGAAAATGCTTAGAAATGGCATCAGAAGGCTCTGAAAACTGTATCCAAGGGTTCTCTATGGTGAATGCGCGACATATGATGAAAATAGTGAAAAAACAAGGCAAAACCTTAAGTCTAATCGCAATTCATTACATTTATTGCAGGATTAATGGCAGGAGAGGTTTTATTTTTAGAGCAGGTGGTTTTCATGTTGCATTGGGGTGGTAAGCTATATTTACCTTTTTGAACACGCTCAAATGAAAAAGGGACATGTAGCATTGGGTGGTATATGAAAACAACTTTTATCGCACGATTTTTTCAAAACTTTGGTCGATCGTTTTAGTCACGCAATATTGGATCCGCGTCATCAGATTTGACTCCGTGATGTGAACGGTGGAGATTTAATTTAAAGTTGCGGAGTAAGTGTGGTGGGGCCGAGGCTTTTAACATGAGCCGTAGATATGGTAAGTGGAGATCTACGGTTGTAGTTCAACCCGATGACAATGGTGGGGACGGGGGAAGGATTTATCGGATTGCATTTGGGCCGTAGGATTTAAAAAGGTGTTGACGACCGAACAAATATTATTCAATGCGATGGGGAAGGATGGGAATGAAATACGGTTATCACGTTTGATGAGAATCGTTAGATTTCAAATGGAATCATGATCGGACGGTTGTAATGTGATGCGACATGGAAGGATGGGGCCTATGAAAGTTTAACCAAGGTTAGGACTTTGGTAAAGGGGTATGTATTGGGAAAAGAGGATAGGTTAAGGTTTTACCCTTGGCTTATGGGAAATTGGGAAAGGGAAAAAATGATGTTAACAATGGTATAGGAGTTCTTGAAGTTTAGCTTAAATTAAAATTTGGGATTCACATTTTTTGTTTTAAACATATATGAACTATGTTTAAAGATTTTCCTTATATTTTTATTATATAGTTAATTAAACCAAATATGCTTAATAACCATAAGGGGGCGAGATATTTAAATAAAGTTATTTTAAGCCAAAGGGGATTTATTTTGGGTATTATTAAAACATGTGGGGATAATAAACTTTGGCTAAAGTTATAATAATGGGTTTTGGGGGCTATTTAATAAAAAGGGAGTTATGTTAATATAAGAAGGTTATTTTTCTAAGGGATTTGTTGAGATTTCAACAAGATGATGAGCTTAGTGGAAAGAAGTTACCTTCACTAAGTGGGCCCGCAGGCTATTTTTGTCGCAAAGTCTATTTTTAGACATATGGATCATATTCTATGAGTTGCAGGATGCTATTTGTGGATGGTTGGTCAAGTTGGAAAAATAGATGGAATTCTATTTTTAGACATATTGGGCGGAATCTATTTTTAGATTGCTATTATAAAAATAGATATGTCGAATATTATTAGCTCTTAATAATATTTGGACTATAAACATTATTTTATTCTCTTGGAGCACTTCAGTTAAGTGCACAGATGTGGCATAGGAGCTGACAGAAGGAATTACGCTATTCCTGAGGGTTAAGTGGAGCTATTGCATGGATACTTCAGTTAGAACTCATGTGAGAGAGTTTGGTGGAGTTGATTGAAGAAGTTAATGGAGTTGTGTTCAGTTTAACTAATCTAAACATAGTTGAGCTAGTTGTATCTAGTCTAACTGATTGATACACTAGTGAGAGTGGTGTGAATTAATTAATAATTAATTCACTAATTATAAACTCATTAATAAACTAAAGAATACATCAGTTAACTTCAGTGCATGGACAGTTTCAGTGGAGACCAGTGAAGAGATAGGTGAAAGAGCAGTGTGACTACCAGTTGTGACTATATTGTTGCATGATTTGCAACAACCAGTGATTGGAGATGCCAATGAGGATTGCGTAGTATAAGCCAGGTGGTTCGAAGTTATTTATGAGCCATTCTTAAGCATTGATTGCGCAGTAGAGGCAGGCTATCAGGTGGTAGAGATTGGAGCATGTGTTTTGCTAGATCTAGCTTGATTAGTGTGTAGAAATTAGAGATTGTACTGAGAGCTTGTGAGGAGCTTTGTATGATGATTGTTACATGATATCTATGACATATAATATATAGATATTTGGGGTTTTCATCTTTAAGCTTTCCCATAAAATACTGTGTTCATATGTGTGATTGTTTATGGTTTTAATGTGCGCATGCGATTGTTTTTATTTCCGCAATTAATGATCAATGGTAGAAGAGATTCTGTATTGTGCATGAAGTTAAAATAGTGTGTGATCAGGAGAATCTCGGTGAATAATATATTAGTTATTCAAATTTCTACATGGTATCAGAGTGATATTGATCATTGGAGCAATTGCAAAACATTGAAGCGGTTGAGTTTTGAGCTGGTGGAATTCGAATTTGCAATAGTGATTTCTTGGTGTCGAAGTTGAGATGTCTTTCAATGGATTGCGATTGGAGTATGCCCTTGAGGGCAGGTCGAATTATATTGCATGAAAGGACAGGATGGAGGCAGTGTTGGATGACAATGGGTTGAAGGAGTTCATAGATGCAGAAATTCCAAAACCTACTTCTAGTGATGCTGTCGTACTTGACGCATGGCAAAAGAAGACAACAAAGTGTTGAAGGATTCTGTTGGAAGGTGTGAAGGATCACATAGTGTCTAGCCTTCATGGTAAAGCTTCTCCATTCTTGATGTGGAAAGCTTTGACAGATTTATTTCAAAGAAAGAGCGACCAGAGGAAGTTGGCACTCAAGGATAAACTCAGGAACATAAAAATGGAGAAAGGCGACAGTATGCCTAAGTACCTCACGAAGTTCATCCAATGAAGGGATGAGCTGGGAAGTGTGGGGGTTACTATTGATGAAAAGGACTTGGTGAGCTTGGCTCCTTGGGCTTCTGAAGAGTTGGCATTCCTATCAGGACTCTATAAATGGTCGGGAGAAATTTCCAGGATGGGAGCGACTTTGGTCGGATCTTGTGCAAGAGGAGATAAGGCGAAGTACCAGGGAAGAATTGTCATCAAAGAACTCAGATGTAGAAAATTGCACTTTGGCTGCCAAAGCAAGGAAGGGTAAGAGAAAGAATAATGCTTCTCAATCCGGTGCGAAAGGCAAGAAGTAGGACATGTCCAAGGTGAAGTGCTTTCATTGTCACCAACACGGACATTACGCCACTAATTGTCCATAGAAGAAGAAAAATAAGAAGGTTGCTGGATCTGCAGCTGGAGAGGCCTTAGCCTCGCATTTTGAGCTAGATTTTTTGCTGATCGCATGCTTGGTCTCAAGTGTGATGTGTTCAGTGTGGTTTATTGATAGTGGTGCATCTTTTCATATGACCGGAGACAAATATTTGTTTACTGATCTGGATGAGAAAGATCTTGGAGTGCACATCGAGATGGGCGATGATGGTAGATACAGTACGACCGGTATTGGTACCATTTCCTTTGAGAGGGAGTCTGGTAAACCCTTCGTATTGAAGGAAGTGATGCATGTTCCAGGATTGAAGAAGAATCTGATCTCTGTGGCGATGTTAGAAGACAAGGGATATGGTGTTGTCTTTAGCGAGGGAAAGGATTTCCTGCGCAGTAAGGCAACTGGTGAAACCCGGAGGATAGGGGTTCGAGTTAAGAACCTTTATCAATTGCAGGTAGATGGATTTGTAGCAATGGCAGGCAAGGCAGAAGGAGTGGTGAGCCGGGATGAGGGCGATCTGTGGCACCGGAGATTGGGCCACCTTCACCATGGAGCTTTGAAGATACTGCAGCAGATTTCTACTAGGCTTCCTAAAGGTACACTTGCGTAGTCAGATTAGTGCAAGGGATGTACTTTAGGAAAATTTGTGAAAGCCACCTTTCACGAGAAGGATAGTCGCACCACGACGATCCTTGAGAGAATTCACACAGACGTGTGTGGACCTTTCTCAGTAGCTTCGACAGCAAAGCACAGGTACTATGTGATATTTGTTGATGATTTTTCTCGTAAGTGCAGGATCTTCTTCATGTAGAAGAAGAGCGAGACATACTCAAATTTCTGTGAGTTCAAGGCACTGGTTGAGAAAGAATCGAGGAAGCAGGTGAAGGCTCTTAGGAGCGACAATGGTGGTGAATTAATCTCTGGCAAGTTCAAGGACTTTTGCAGTGCAGAATGAATTCAAAGAGAGCTCATAGCACCTCATAACCCCCAGGAGAATGGGGTTGCTGAGGGGAAGAACAGAATGATCGTGGGTGCTGCACGGGCGATGTTGCATGATCAGGGCCTTCCCATACACTTGTGGGCTGAGGCATGCAATACTACAGTATATGTGCAGAACCGTTGTCCTCACAGGATACTTGGCATGAGTACACCCGAGGAGGAGTTTTCTGGTAAGAAGCCTGATATTTTCCATTTGAGAATTTTTGGTTCACCTGTTTACATTCATGTGATGAAGGATGCAAGGAAGAAGCTGGAGCCGACTGCATAGGTTGGGATATTTGTGGGATACACTGATACAGTGCACAACTATCGTGTGTATTTTCCAGACAGTCGCAAGACTGTTGTGCGACAGGATATCAAATTTCATGAGGAGAAAGCCATGAAGTGTTTGCTTGAGAGGGAGCCACACTTGCATGTAGATGAGGAGCTATTAGTTCCTAAGGATGAGCCTCAGGATGTGGATAAGCCACAAGAGGAGGTTCATGGAGTGGAAGAGACCACTCATGCAACGCCAACCATCAGAGGGCGGAAGCGCACTATATAAGCTGAACGACTGGCTCAAGATGCAGAGAAGGTTGTAGGAGCACCTACATCACAGCGCAGATAGAGACAGTCACCTGACTGGTATACTGGATACATGGCTCTTATGAGCAAGTGTATCGTGATGGAGCCATCCCCTTTCGAGGAAGATGTGGAGGATACCGCATGGGTAGATGCCATGGTGGAAGAGTATGATTCGATTGTCAGAAACAGTGCATGGGAGATTGTCCCAAGGCCGAAAGGGAAATCAGTGGTGGGTTCGAAATGGATCTAAAAAGTGAAGCAAGTAGCTGACGGGAGTGTGGAGAAGTACAAGGCAAGATTTGTTGCCCGAGGCTTCTCACAGATTGAGGGGATCGATTATGAGGAAACCTTTGCACCTATCGCAAGGTATTCTTCCATACGGATGATTCTTGCTCTCTCAACGCAGATGGGTTGGCACATTCATCAGATGGATGTGAAGACTGTGTTCCTCAACGGGGTGATTGAGGAGGAGGTGTACATAGAGCAGCCTGAAGGTTTCGAGATCTTCAGCAGCGAGTCGCATGTGTGGAGGCTCAAAAGAGCACTGTATGGGTTGAAACAAGCACCTCATGCTTGGTACACATGGATAGACAGTTATTTCACCGGACATGGATTCTCAAAGAGTGAGGCAGATCCAAACCTATACTAGATTGTGGTGGAGGGTAAGTTGCTGATCATTGTACATTATGTAGATGATTTGATTTTAACAGGTGATGAACTATTGGTACACTCATGCAAGGCTGATCTTGCAAAGGAGTTTGAGATGAAGGACTTGGGCCTCCTTCATTATTTCCTGGGATTGGAAATTTGGCAGCGCAGTGATGGACTGTTTGTTTCTCAAGGAAAGTATGCCCGGGAGAAACTGGAGAAGTTCAACATGCATGGCTGCAAGCTTATTGATACTCCTCTTCCTGGTGGATGGAGGAAGGAGGATGCTACTTCGGCGGAGGTAGTGGATGCCACTATTTATCGACAGTTGGTGGGGTCACTTATGTATCTGGTCAATACATGACCCGACATATGCTATGCTGTTAACCAGCTTTCACAAGCTATGGTTAAGCCTACCAAGCTCTTTTGGAAGGTAGGAAAGCATGTATTGAGATATCTCAGAGGCACATCGAGATATGGATTATGGTACAAACAGTCAGATGAGGTGAGGCTATGTGGCTTCATGGATGCAGATTGGGCAGGGAGCCCAATGGACAGAAAGAGCACATCTGAAGGGATTTTCAGTATCGGGTCGACAACAGTTTCTTGGTATAGCAGGAAGCAGAGATCCGTGGCACTCAGTTCAGCAGAGGTTGAGTATATGGCAGCGAGTTTGGCTGCATGCGAGGCTATATGGATGAGGAAGATCCTGGTTGGGTTGTTCGGTTCACACTTAGATCCTATTGTGATTTATTGTGATAATCAGAGTTGCATCAAAATCTCGGTTAATCTAGTATTTCATGATAGATCTAAACACATTGACATCCGGTATCATCATATCATATATTGTGTGCAACGGAAGATCATGTTACTTTCATACATTCCCACGGAGAATCAAGATGCTGATATCTTGACGAAGGTGCTCACCAGGAGCAAATTCGAATACCGCAGAGGCAGGATAGGGGTGGCAGATAATCCTTATCTTGTTGAGAGGGAGTGTTGAGATTGCAACAAGATGATGAGCTTAGTGGAAAGAATTTGCCTTCACTAAGTGGGCCTGCAGGCTATTTTTGGCGCAAAGTCTATTTTAAGACATATGGATCATATTCTATGAGTTGCAGGATGCTATTTGTGGATGGTTGGTCAAGTTGGAAAAATAGATGGACTTCTATTTTTAGACATATTGGGCAGAATCTATTTTTAGATTACCAGTCTAAAAATAGATATGTCTAATATTATTAGCTCTTAATAATATTTGGACTATAAACATTATCTTATTCTCTTGGAGCACTTCAGTTAAGTGCACAGATGTGGCACAGGAGCTGACAGAAGGAATTACGCTATTCCCGAGGGTTAAGTGGAGCTATTGCATGGATACTTCAGTTAGAACTCATGTGAGAGAGTTTGGTGGAGTTGATTGAGGAAGTTAATGGAGTTGTGTTCAGTTTAACTAATCTAAACATAGTTGAGCTAGTTGTATCTAGTCTAACTGATTGATACACTAGTGAGAGTGGTGTGAATTAATTACTAATTAATTCACTAATTATAAACTCATTAATCAACTAAATAATACATTAGTTAACTTCAGTGCATGGATAGTTTCAGGGAGACCAGTGAAGAGATAGGTGAAAGAGTAGTGTGACTATCAGTTGTGACTATACTGTTGGATGATTTGCAACAACCAGTGATTGGAGATGCCAATGAGGATTTCGCAGTACAAGCTAGGTTGTTCAAAATTATTTATGATCCATTCTTCGGCATTGATTGCGCAGTAGAGGCATGCTATCAGGTGGTAGAGATTGGAGCATGTGTTTTGCTAGATCTAGCTTGATTAGTGTGTAGCAATTGGAGATTGTACTGAGAGCTTGTGAGGAGCTTTGTATGATGATTGTTACATGATCTCTATGACATATAATATACATATAGTTGGGGGTTTTCAACTTTAAGCTTTCCCATGAAATATTGTGTTCATATGTGTGATTGTTTATGGTTTTAGTGTGTGCATGCGATTGTTTTTATTTCCGCAATTAATGATCAATGGTAGAAGAGATTCTGTATTGTGCATGAAGTTAAAATAGTGTGTGATCAGGAGAATCTCGGTGAATAATATATCAGTTATTAAAATTTCTACAGAATTAGTAAATAAGTTAGAGTTAATATGACAAGGGAAAAATGTATACTCAAAACACATTAATATAACTAAGAAAAGTGAAGTTTAAAGACAAGTTTACATTATAATAACTTCATCACTTCAACTTAGGATAAAATGTCATTTTGAGGGTTTTATGCTTTCATGAAATGTGGGAAATTAATCAAATGGGGATTAGAGTATCATTAAGTAAAAATGAGGTTTTTACTTATGATTTTTCATGGAAATGAGGGCATGAATGGAAAATGATGTGATTTGTGGGATTAATATAGACATTTAACACTTTCAACTAATCAACCATAGAGCCTTGGGTCCAGTCCCAACAGAAGTTAAGGAAATGCCTTGAGCTTTTTTGACTGATAGTTTAGAATGATAAATGGCTATGGGGAAGGGAGTTTAGTTATTTGTAGCACTGGTGAATAATATTTACAATAATTCTTCTCACCTCCTACCCAATTTAATTGCTAACATTTTTTCTTCCATTTGAATTAGGTGCATTTGAGCTAGCAACATTTACAACATTTATTCTTTCTGAAAGCAATAAAACTATCTAAATCTACACTTATTTCATCTAGGAATCCAGATTAAACTGTTGGATTCACTTATTCTCTACCTAACTACTGAATTGTCATGATTAAACTGTATGAAAATTCTTTATTCTCTATCTACAACAAGTGAAATTGAAACATGAAGAGTCAAGATTAAACTGTTTAACTCATCATGGATTATGGAATTTATTGACACTCTGCCATAATCAACTGCAAAAGGTAAAAGTAGTGGCATTTATACTTGCACACTTTCATGTTTTATTCATATTTTTTCTTTTGGGGTATATTATTTTTTATAAGTCCTTTGATCTTTCTTTTAGGACTTTTTACCCTCCTTTTTGATTTTTTTATTTTGATTTTTTATTTTTTTACAAAATATGGGAATACAACTTGCAGAAGGAAAAGTATGTACATATTTATAAGATTACCATTAGTCAAGTCAAAATTATGAATCCTATATTTATAGGTCACTAACAATCCGCATCATGTTTCATAATGATCCATAACGGATTCTCCCATTTATGATTAAACGATCATATCCTATTGTAGTAACCTATTCATCTATGTTTCTTAAAACCCCATAAAGTATTCATTTCCCTCATACCCTCGACATACTTAACCATATCTGCAATCCAATTCACTTCATACAAAGAATAACAATTCTGAAGGCTAGGCTCTTCACGACAGAAGACATGGGTTTGATAGTCAGGATTGAAACAGTGAGAGCTAAATACATGGAGGGTTATCCTAAAATAAAAGAGATGCTGGAGAAGGCTAAGTGGCTCAAGTTCATAGAAAAATTTGATGGTTTCCACAAAGAGATCACTAAGTATTTTGCGAGGTCTTTCGACGGAACAAAATTTGAAATAGGAGACATAAAATTTTTAGTAACTGAGGCATTCATAGCTGAAGCTACAGAGCTCCCAAGAGTTGGTGAGATATGGTTGAAAAATAAATAATTTCACAATGAATCATGGATATTTTTCCTCAGAAATCGAGGTATGGATACTTCTATTTAAAAAAAGGGTATTCCTGGCTCAACACTCAAGAACATATGGATAAACGTGCTTTTAATTTTGCAGAAGTTTATCACTTGTGAAGGCAGATTTGGATACATGTTTATGTATCATATTCGGTTGTTGATGAAATTTTTGGAGGATGGTGAAATAAACCTCCCTTTCTTTCTATTGAATATTTTAAAAATAATGTCCACAAATGTACAGAAAATGATTCAATTTATAGACAACACTATGCACCATCATGGGTTGCTAAAAATACTTCTTGAATTCCATTTGAAAAGTATAGGAGACTCTTGGGATGATTTTCTAATTAGAAACCATTTCCAAGATGAGCCAGAGAAGCCTAAGGAAGACAAGACTAGAAAAAGTAGAAAAAGGAAGATTGATACAAGCATTGAAGACAGACCTTCACCTCCACTACAAAAATATGAAGAGGAAATTACCCTTGCGGAGTTGATGAAAAATAAGAAACAGGGTGGAATTAATACAAGAGGTAAAACATAAAAGAAGAGAAATTTTATAGGTGAATAAAACTTAAACCCTCCACAATCTAGGAGAATATCTAGACTCCGAAGATCAATGAAGAAAACACCATCACAAGAAATAGAGTTTGTGAATTTAGAGGAGGAACCTCAAGTGCCATCACCCATCAATATATCTCCTCCACACAGTCCTATAAATTCTCCTGTACATAATTTTGAAGGCAGTCCCAGCAGAAGATCTCCAGGCATAGACCCATTGCAACAAGAGATATATGACTATATAGAGTCATTGGAGAAAAGGAACGCAACAGTGAATCTAGGTATGCAAGAAAAACCTATCAGTCCATAAGAACCTTTGGTTAATACCCTTAAGCAAGAAATCTATGAGATAGAGTTACTGAATAGGCATATTAAACATGCGAATGAAGATTTAAAGTAGAAGAACGAATTGGAGAAAGTCATTAGTGATAGTGATAACACCATCCTGCTTTTGGGACTGTGGTACAAAAGGAATAAAAAGTTAAAAATAAAGAACAAATCACTGAACATAACAGTCATAAATCTCAAATAAAAACTCCTTATGAGGAAGCCCAGGATGGCAGTCACCTCAATGAAAAGCTAGAAAAGAAAACTGGATGTAATAACAGAGGTGTCTAAACAAATGCAATAGGAGAAGGAAGTCCACATTTTTGATAATTGCATGAGGACATGCAATGGCTTCTTAGTGGGGGTATGTTGAACCTCAGAATTGTTATTTCTTTGACATCCTTTCTCATCACTTTTCCCTACCTTTTCATAAATCCATAACTCCAATCAATGATAAATGACATATTTTATCTCAGAGAATGCATTTGAATGATCTCTATTTTATATTTTTATGTTCTTGTTATTTAAATGAATTTTTGTAACTCAACTATAGATTGCATCCTATTCTGCAGCTAATTTTTGTTTCTGCAACTACTTTAATGGTTTTCCAGGTTCCAAGGAGAGAATGAAGGAATGAGTCACATGGGCATATTTAGAATGATCCACATATGGATCTTGTCGTATCCACCTGGTTGAATTCGACAGAAAAAGGTGCCTATGCTCATGGTCAAAGTGCAGTCAAAGGATGTGATCCAAGAACGAAGAACTCTTGATTTGCTTTGGTGTAGAAAATCAAGAGCTAACCACTTAGATTTTGCTTCTATGTTTCAGTTGTAATGGCCATCTGTAGGTGGAAATAGCTCCAGACCGTTACATTTAATTTTGTTTAAATATCGGTTGTTTGAAAACCGAAAATAATCTTAATTTTGTGAACGCTGTGTATGCTTTAAGACTCTATTATTTTCCATAATACGAAGACCATGTTCGTTATTCCAGTTTGTACTTGATGTGTGCATAGTCTGCTAGGATCTCAACTCATTCTGTCACAGAGGTCCCCTACACAGAAGGAGGTTTCATTACTTGTTTTAGTTTAATTTCATTAGCACTGTTTTGTCAATTCATAAGTTAGATTTATATTTCTTTGTAGCCAATCTTCAGATTAAATTGTTTATCATTTCATAGATTAAATTTATGAATGTTTTGCTTACCAAAAACATCTCAAAAACATCTCAAAAACTGTGTAATATTTTTCTTACCAAAAACATCTCAAAAAAGTAGTTCTTCCATTTTCCAAAATTGGATTATGTTTGAGGCATTAGAGCATGCAATTACCTTAGTTTTCTTTACATGTTTTTACGTTGCTTTCCTAGATTAATTCCTCAATTAAATGTATAATGAGATGCTTGTAGATCATCTCAAGAAGATGAATTTTTCATTCTTCCAAATTGAATGATTGAGTATTTAAAATATAAAATAGTTGAGTTTTCCTTTACATGCTTTCACACTGCTTTCCTAGATTAAATCCTCAATTAAATGTATAATTAGATGCTTGTAAATCATGTCAAGAAGATGACTTTGTCATTCTTCCAAAATTAGATGATTGAGTATTTAAAATATACATTAGTTGAGTTTTTCCTTTACAGGATTATTAAATTCTTTCTTATATTAAATATTTAAACTAAAGTATAATCAATTTCTCGTAAATCATGTCAAGAGGGTGACTTTGTCATGCTTCCAAAATTGGATGATTGAGTGGTTGGTCATGCAGTAGTTTCTTTTTCCTTTGAATTTGCTTTCAATGAGATTAGCATTGTCATTTACAATTCTTAGTCATAGGATTTATATTTTAATCCATGGAGTAGAATTAAATTAAGATAGATTAGAATTAGCTTTAAATTTCAAAATCTCAAGGTCATTAGAATCAATACTCTGTTTTTAGGTCAGATTCTAACCATTTAAATTTTATGCAAAATTAGAATAGTTAAAGAACGTTTCCTTTTCTTCCTTCTTTCAAAACTAGTTTTTAACATTAAAACTTCATTAGATTTATTTGATTCATTTCATATTTCTCATTTATTAATATTAACATTTAGACATAAAGAAACAAAACCCCCAAAACAATATAAAAACACACACAATGAAGTAAGAAGAAGATTAACTAAGCATATATAGTGCACCACAATTCATCATATTACTAACCCCGGTTGATGATTTATGATAAGCAATTTAAGACATTAAATTTTCTAAACATTTTGGCGCTGTTGTCGGGGAAGTGTAATTAGGTAACCTTATTTCTTATATCTAAAAAAAAGACATGCGTAGAGAAATAGATTCTAGGTGTAGATTCATAGTTAGAGGCAGGAGTTTAATTCCAACTATTATAAGTCAATTTGGGCACCATTCCCAATGACCTGGTTAACTGGAAATGATCTCTAGAACCAATGAATAGGGTCTATCATCCCCTATCATTTCAGTTGTTACATGCCCTAAGACAAAGAACAAGACAAATCATCCTTGAATTTCATTGCAATGGTTTCCAAGATTTGAAGTTTATATTATATCATATGAGAGCTCACCAACGTTGCCTCTAAAGGGACTAAGTGCATTGCATATGCAGGTAACCCTACTCAAGGGTGCTTTGCAAAGCACTTCACGACACTCATGGGTGAATTGGTCACATTGGGGGAGAAATTCTCATTGTTCTAGAATCTCCACTTGGCCAGTGCCTTCTAGAAGAGTTCACATGTGTCAAACTTCGAATCCATGTGTCCATTTGACATCTCTAAGAATGGGAACATGTATTGCCTATTATTAAAAAGTCATTGATTGTAAAAATACCTTCAACTCATCTATAAATTAAGCACAAAAGGCTAGTGCTTGAAAAGGAAGAATTTGAGTAGAGAAATGTTGGTGGAATTTCAATTGAGGAATTGATTTGAGTGACATGGTGCTAGAGAGATGTGCATTGTGATGAGGTTGGGATGTTGCTGGAGATGGTGACACTAAATCAATCACTGGGTTGTAACCTCCCCATTAATAAATATTGCTGCTTACTTTCCCACATATGTATCTGTATAAGCTTCTGTCTTTCATATTATGAATTCTTATCTGATGTATATGGTTCATGTTTTATTGATTTAACTAAATAAATTGAATAGATATTTGTATTATTGCTATCTTTTCTGTTTAGTGTTCATCTTTGCAGGAAATATTTTGGCGATCTAGCTTGGATTTGAAGCTACAACAAGAGCGACAGAAGGAGAATAGGAAGTGCTTGGACTCCAAGTAAGTTATTTGATTTGTTCTGTGTATCTATTTACTGTTAGGAAAATTAGTTGTAAAGTCTTTAACCTGTTGTTCTAGATGAGCACTACATCAAGGGAAGAATGTTTTATCCGTAATCCATAATTCCACATAATAAATTGGCGACTCCGCTGGGGATTTTACCCTTCATCCTTAGTGTATTTTCCTATTATTTTCTCTGTTTATTTACCCAATAGCATTTAATCAGAAATATTAGGCTTTTTAAAATCAAAATTTTCATTAGAAGTGTGTTAAACAGTTGAGTTTTAATTCTCTAACTGCGCTCAACGCACTGTTGAACATGACACAGTGCTTTGCACAACATTGTCTCCCTTCCAGGGGTGCGTTGGAACACGCTGTCTCCCCTTAGAGACTATGTTTCTCCCTAGAATCAACCAAATTCCATTGAGTTTGTCATTTCATTTTCTTTCAGTTTGATTGTTTGCTATGTTTTAAAGAGCCTGATACATCATATTGACCAGTGACCTTACCTACTCCTTCCTCCTTTGAAAGAAAAGTTTTTTCAATGTTTATTTAAAGCATTTTTATTTATCATTGAAGAATTAATTTCAAAGTATTTTCATTGCTACATTAGATCCATTTTCTTTTGAAAAAGGAAATTGTTGTTAAATTATTCGTTTCTTGATAGGATAAATTGTTGTTAAATTCCTCATTTTTCCTTTAAAAGAGAAATTGTTGTTTAAATTCTTCATTTCTCAAAAGTAAAAGGCATTTGTTTTTATTGATTTGATGCACTTAGTTTCCTTTTCTGCATTCATAACATTAAGGGACTAAAAATAAAAACCTGCATTTGCATGTAGTGGATTGTGTGTTTTGCAAAAGGAACAATTAGGAAAGCTGCATTTTGGTTTGTGCTCTTTGATTGTTTGCTCTCAAGTTGATTGCTCTTTCCCTCTAGTAGCTAGGATTTTCATTGAAAAACTAAAAGTGAAAGATTTCTTATCATTTTAGTTTTCATTTTAGGAATTTCCAATACATCATTGTGGTGAACCTTGAAAGGAAAATTGATAAACAATATCAACTTATAATTTATCTGAATTTACCTAACAAAGCATTGGAACCATAACGATAACATTTAGAAGGTCTAGGCTAGAGACGTGTTCTGACGTCATAAAACATAGCAGCTGTCATTAATTGTATGTGATACATTTCGAGTGTAAAACCTCCCTCCACGTACGTGAGTATATCGTAGCTCTTCCATGTACTTTCGGGTATATCGAGCGGCGTTATAGTACGAAAAGTATAAAGGGGTGCTCTCACTGTGCGGTTTCGCATTAGACAACACTAATATGGACTTGGGCCTTATGCACGTACCTTCAGGTATATTTGGGAGGAAAAATTTAGGTTGCTATCCATCCATAGTGAACCGAGTTAGCCGCCTTGTAAATTGTGATACACTAAACACACCATTTGGGGAGATTGCCTGCCCGTACTTCTTGGTTCGCTAGGAGGTATTCTGCAGTTCATAGTTTCTTGGTAAACCTTTTTCCTAGCATTACCCTTTTATTTTGTTTATTTGTTTTTGGTTAAAATAAATTAGTCATCATGGAACAACAAAATCCTTTTCCCCATCGTTCACGTAGACTAGATTTGAAACCACCTTTACGACCAGAAGTTACTTCTGGACGGCGAAGGCAACATCACTCTACTGAAACCAGTACCATCAGTACCTTTGGTGAAGCATCATCTTCCCATATACCAGAGTTGGCACAAATTTTTTCTAGTTCATAAACTATTGTCAAGATAGAGTCCTCATAGTTACCCGTGGTCACAATCCATCCAATGAGTGAGACCATACCTCCCGAACTCGACGTTGTTCAACTAGAATTTGATCGAGATCCTGTCTCTTCTTTGCCAGAAAATCTGAATCCTGAATTTGAACAACTGGAAGTTGTTCATCCACTGGTCATCCCACAATCTTCTATAACCATTGAGTCTCCCTTATCACACAGTCAACCTCCTGAAATATACTTTGGGCCTAATGGCGAAATAATTCCACCTAGTTTGATTTTGATTGAAGAAATCCCAGAAGACGAGACACCTTTAACTCCAACCCATTTTCGGGAGGATCTTTACCTGTATGAGTCTTTTCCTCAATCACCACCCTCTGCTTTTGTTGATCCTATTCCTATTCATATTATCGTTGATTCAAAAGGGTATACATTCGGTCAAGTAACCATACTTGAACCAACATCTTCGGCTGGGCCATCTGTTCCAATTACGTCAGTACCTGCCCTCACAACCCTGTCTATGTTTACAAATTCACCAGAATCATATTTTCATGGTGGCCTTATGGTCCCATCAAGTTATAAATATTTATCTGGAATTTTTTCTGGTGCATCTTCAGACCCATGGACTTCACTAATGTCATCGTCTGGTATTATAACTGGTAAAGCTATAGTGAGTACTGAACGGCTTGATTCTTTATATATATCATCAGGGAAATATCAAGCTGGTCCTTCTGGGTCTATTCCATCTAGTACCATATCAAATAGAATCCCTACATTTGGAGATCAAAATTTTCCGTCTTATTATCCTCCTCATGCAGGGGGGCAACCTTTTGTCACCCACTATGACAGTACTCTATCACTTTTTGGTCAATATAATGTCGAAATGAATGTTTGTCAATGGAAACCCACTCTGCCTATCCAACCAAAAATGGTTTTACACTCGTATCAACCAGTTCAACCTGTTACACCCACATCATTTCCACTTGTTAATACATCTTTACCCTTGTTATAGAATCAAAATTTTGTACAACAACATTTTCAAGTAGGTCCTTCAACTCAATACCCTCAAGTATTGGGCCCACAGACTCCACATAATCTGGTTAATTTACAACAACCACCTGTATCTGGTATAATTTATTCACAAGCTAGTTTACCATTTTATGGGATGTCACAGCCACAACCTAGTTATACCTATCCTCAACTGAATCCAAGTTATCCTAATTTGGGTTATAACATTGGTGGATAGACCCCTTGGCGGCCTCAAGCACAGATACATTAGATTTCATTTCAACAAGTACCATATCCAGGTTTTGGTCAAAAAAATCCTCAAGAGTTTGCTTATCAAAACAACCCCTATCTCGGTTACCAAAAGCAGATTCCTTATGCTGGTGCTAAAAGGCCTGTTTCTAAAGCAATTCCATCATACCCTCACTATGCTCAACCTGACCTTAATAGACAGTTGCCCTTTGTTGCAACTTTAGAGTTACCATATTTAAATCGGCTAACCAATGATCCAATCAACTATGCTCCTTGGTGGCCAATGATACCTCACAAATTACCCTCAGATATTCCTAAGTTCAATGGAAACCCTGGAGAAGACCTGTCGACTCATGTTATGACTTATCATTTATTGTGTTCATCAAAATCCCTGAATGATGACTCTATTCGATTGTCTTTTCTAGTGTACGCTTACTTGTCTGGCTGCAAAATGGTATATTGAATTACCTAGAGCTTCTTTTAATAATTTCATTGCCCTAACTACTGTCTTTTTGACTCACTTCTAGTTACCCATACGATATGAAACTGGAACAAAACTCTTGACAAATTTCAAACATACTAATTCTACTCACATTTCTAATCATATTCATGAGTGGCGTCGACGTCGTAGAATGATTAAGACATTTTTTCCTGATCAACTCCTTGCTGAGTGGTTCATTAAGTCCCTGTTATGATATATAAATGAGGATGTGGCTAAGGGTAGTTTCATCACTAAAGAGAAGGTTATTGCTCGTGCCCAATATTTAGACTTGATTTATACTCAGTCTGGCACACTCTATGAAAAAATTCCTAACGCGCTGAGATATAAGCTTATTGTTCCTCCTTAATTAAAGGAATCTCATGTCGGAGATAGATTGATTGGTACTGCAAGCACACATCATACTACTACATATGATCCTACACCTTCTTCTGAAATTAATGCTGTGTCATTTGATAAGGGAAAAAGTGACAAGCAACCCGAAATTAAGAAAAAGGGGAAATATAAGAAAAAGAAAACTTCTAACCCGTAGGAAAGATCGTCTGATCAATCATCTAGACCTAGGAAACCTCGTTATCCATTCCTAATCTATAATGAGGAACATTTTTTTCAGGATTGTCCTCACCATGCTAAAGTCTCAAAAATCATTAAGAATTCCCATGCATAAGCTGTGTTGACAGATCCGTTTCCAAATCCAGACACAAAATTTGGTTGATATGGATCCAGCTCCTAGTTCCCAAGTACTTATGTTATCTTTCACAAAGCCTTACACAAATATTTTGGTGTCAACGCATAATAAATATTATGGTAGTTAGGCAACTAATCAACCTACTACCTTGACTACGAATCCGTCTACGGAATTGGTACCACCTACTGCTATTCTTGAATTGAAAATTAAGCCACCAAAGGGAGTAATTAGTAAATAGGCATATAATCCTCAAGCAAAAGCTGCTCAAAATTATAATATAGTTGAAGATTTGGCTCAATCCCCTTCATCTATGTCTTCTCTTGAGGTATTACAAAATTGTCCTTCCTAGAAACAGGCTTTATTGTCGGCTATTGGTGGAATTGATCCGAATGATTCTAACCTTGTCATCTTTAATCATACAGGCTATGTGCTGCAACTACCAGCATAATTAGCATTCTCCATACAAGTAAATGTTCATCATACTATTATTGATGAGGGAGCATCTACCTATATTATGTCTCTAAATTGTTGGAAGTCACTTGGCTCGCTGTGCTTATCTCAATCATCAACAACGTTGAAAGCTTTTGATGGACGTACATATAAACCTTGTGGTATTATTAAGAACCTGCATGTTGAACTAGGAAGAAAAACAATGAATGTTGATGTCGAGGTTGTTGACGGACCCCTTGACTATAATATTCTACTTGGAAGGCCATGGGTATATGCTATGACTACAATTATTTCTACATATTTAAGAATGATCGCCTTTCCATATAAAGGTACAATCAATCAGCTATCCTTCTTTGCCTCCGCTTCGTAGGTAACTGGAAGTGTTCCGTTCGTTCACGCACCCAACTAGCACTTCGGAACATTGGTGTAGGACTCTTAAGGGATTCCACTCTTATGGAAACCTTTGCATTACCGCCGCCTACGACGTCGGAAGAAATTGCAAGTATTCAGACCTGCTACACGATCTCTTCCACTCTATCTGGCTTAAGGGAGAGTACGGGTGTTTCTGAAATTGTTACATTGGATGAGTTTCTTCCACCCAGTACTTTTGAGCTGGCATAGCAATCAATCTATCTAGCTTGGGCGACGAATCTGAAATCAGTGTCGCTGGTTGTTTGGGTTGATCGTTCCTTATATTTTGGTACTCCATCTGATCGATTTTCCTCAATTTTCTTGACAGATGAGAATATTTTGGAAGCCATGATGTTAGAAGGAGAACCATGGGAAGATTATCATCATCATTCCCATCTTCCTGATTATGAAGAAAATTATCATAGTGAACTATATCACCCATCAATCAAAAATTTATTTTCGAATTATTTACCTATTAATGAAATCGATTCCAAGCGAAATCTGTCAAATATTGAAGAAACCATTTCTATCAATATTTCGACCAAACTTGGTGTTGGAAAAAATTGTGAATTACGGATAAAATATGCTTTCCTAGACAGATGACAGTCTAGAACAACATATTAAAGACTATACGACTACCTTTCCTAACTCAGAGTAGACACACAGAAAGGATTAGAGGCTTACTTGTAATCCAAGCGCTTATAAATGGCTCCTTCTGTCACTTCCATTGTAGCTTCAAATTCAAGAGGTTTGTAGGAAAAATGCTTCCTGCAAGAAAGAAAACTAAAACAGCAGAAGATAGCAATAATACAAATTTATATTCAAGTTAGTTTGGCTAAAACAGTAAAGCATAAACAATATACATCAACTAAAATCTTGCAATATGGAAAATCAAAGCCTATACAGATGCATATAGGGAAAAGTAAGCTATATTATTTATTGATGATAGAAGGAGAGGTTACAACCCAATGAATTATTTTAAGTGACCCTTCCAGCAACAATCCTTAGTCCCATCAGAGTATAAATCTCTCTAGCAGCTGTTACACAAATCTAACTCCCAATTGAAAATCCACCAGCATTTCTCTACTCAAATTCTTCCTTATCAAACACTCGGATATGTGCTCAATTTATAGAGAGACTGAAGGTTGTTTTTCAATCAATGAATTTCCAATAATAGGCAAGACATGTTTCCAATCTTGTAGATGTCAAATGGACACTTGGATTCGAAGCTTGACACATGTGAACTCTTCTAGAAGGCACTGTCCAATTGGAGATTCCGGAACAATGAGAATTTCGCTCCCAGTGTGACCAACACACCCATAAATGTCGAGAAGTGCTTTGAAGAGAAGCCTTGCATGGAGATACCTGCATATGAAACGCACTTAGTCCCCTTAGAGGCAGCGTTGGTGAGCTCTCATATGCTATATAATAAACTTCAAACCTTGGAAACCTTTGCTTGATGAAAGTCATGCTTGATTTGTCTTGTTCTTACCTTAGGGCATGTAGCAACTTGAAATGATAGGGAATGAAATACCCTTAGTCATTTGTCTTGGAGATGATGCCCACTAACCAGGTCATTGGGAATGATGCCCAAATTGACCTATAACAATTCCCCCCTAAAGCATGAGGTCAAAATAATAAAAAAATTTGATTGAGATGCTTTACACTGTGATGGGATGGAGATGAAGCGAAGTGGTCACCTGCATCAATCTTACAATACATTACATCGTGATATATCCTATTTGATCATAATTACTGAGGGTAGGCATTCCCATGTTCAGCACATAAACAATCTAATAACATGTACATAATTCAGAAAGTCGTCAACACTGGAATGTTGCCCAATGCAGACATGCCTACAGATATAGGCCCATGTTCAGATGACAACTTGTATGTAAGGTCATCGTATAGATGATGTGTACAAAAATCTTGAAATCATAGTCTGGATGGATAAAACTAGATCCTGGGTCTTCTTATATCATTCACTTGATCATTCGGGTACAGGTCTAACCATGCGAATATACGATTTGTCGTCGAACATGGAAATACATCGTTTGATTACTAGCTAATGATGTGAGCTGTTAACAAACGCGAGAGAACCATCATTAATGTCAATGGCCCTCAAGGTACTACAGTAAATTTTGTAAGGTGTGAATAGATGATTTGATGTCGAATGCCAAAAAAATATTTCGGTCAAAGGTCTGGAAGTGAGGATCTTGTCGATGCTGTAACAAGCCTCATGGTACTGGAATATGATGCTTCTAAATGAACTTCCTGGATATTGATTTTTCTTCAAAAGGAAGCCACCTTATTACAAAACGAGAGTTACTGATTTCAGAGACAAGGGTATGACTTGATATAGCAATTTTTCAGGGATGACAGTCATGAGAATAAAGGTTTACGAGTATTGCAGAAGGATGAGTTTATTCACTGGATGACTTCTCTTGAACATATCGGCGACACTGTGATGAGGTTGCAGCATTGACCCAAAATCGAAGTGTTGTGAAACCAACTCCAAAAAGAGAAGGAAATAGATATCAACGCCTTATAAATAAGCTACTTCGAGGGGGCAACCTCCAATACATTACATGAATGAACAATTCTTTGATGATTAAAATTACAAAACCTCCTTTCTATATATTGGAGTCCATGGGGCCATAATGTAATCCTAGTAGGGTCACAATGTAATCCTAGCCAACCTAACAATAATAATTTAAAGGAACAATAATAACAATATGGGGGTTATAAGGGTACAATAATAAAAATAAGGGGGGTACACTAACAACAATAAGGGACTATACTAGTAATATAGGGACCTAACATGCCCCTCTCCAAAAAAGTGTTGTCCTCAATGCTTGAGTAGCTCTGGGTTATTTTGTATAAAATTATCATCCTCCCATGTAGAATATTTAGTGGGTAAGTTCTTCCACTTGATGAGATACTCTGAAATTGATCGATTCCATAGCTGTTGAGTTCTTGTTTCCATGACCGCTTCAGGTTCCAATATGATTTTTCCTTCCTCATCAATTTTTGGCAATATTGTTTGAACTGGAATATTTTCACCTATAACCTTCTTTAAGCATGAAACATGGAAAACTGGATGTACTCGCGAAGAAGCAGGAAGCTCCAATTTGTATGCCATAGTACCAATCTTTTGCAACACCTTTTAAGGACCATAGTACTTTGGTGATAATTTATTATCCTTCTTAGCTTGCTTGAGGGACATTTGTTTGTATGGTTGTAGCCGTAAAAATACCCAGTCTCCTACATCAAAACTTCTCTTGCTGTGATGTTGATCTGCCTGTTGTTTCATTCGATTTTGTGCCAAATTCAAGTTGTCCTTTAAGAGTTGGAGAACTTCTTGTTGATGCTCGATGTGATCTTCCACTACTTGAACCTTCGATTTTTCTCTTAAATATGATGTGATGGATGGTGGATGATATCCATAAAGTGCCATAAATGGGGTCATTTTTGCTGCAGTATGGAAGGAAGTGTTATACCACCATTCAGCTAGAGGTAACCACTTGACCCATTGTGTTTGTTTATGAGATACAAAACAACGAAGATATCCTTCCAAACATTTATTTACTATCTCAGTTTGACCATCAGATTGAGGATGATAAGATGAGCTATGAGCTAATTGAGTACCCAAACAAGAAAATAACTCTGTCCAAAAATTTCCAGTAAAAATGGGATCTTTGTCGCTCACAATAACCCTTGGGTTTCCATGTAGCTTTTTAATTGTGTCCATAAATGTAGTAGCAACTGTAATTGCTTTAAATGGATGAGATAATGCACAAAAGTGTGCATAATTGGTAAGTCTATCAACTACCACCATGATGACACTCTTTCCTTCGGACTTAGGTAAACCAGTGATAAAATCCATTGAAATCTCCTCCCAACGTTGTCTTGGAATGGATAAAGGTTGTAGAAGACCTGGGGCCTTAATTGTATCAACTTTATTCTACTAGCAAACCAAACATTCTGCCACAAACTTTTGAATATCAGATTTAAGGCCATCCCAAAAAAAATTCTTTCTTCACCCTGTGGTAAGTTTTTAAAAATCTTGAGTGTCCTCCTAAAGGAGAAGTGTGCAATTCCAAAAGAATCTTTTGTTTTAGTTGGGAATTATTACAAAGATATAAGCAATATTTGTACCACAAGGAATCATTTTTCCAACTAAATGTATCAGATGTATTAGGATCTTGCTGCAAATTTTGAATGAGTGTCCACACTTCTTCTTCCTTCTTCCATTCATCTCTTTCTTTGGTTATCCAATATGGTTGGATAATAGAAATGGCACAAAGCAATGCTTCCACCTCTTCATTCTTTCTTGAGAGTGCATCTGCAAAAACATTTAGCTTCCCTTTTTTGTATATTATTTCAAAGTCATAACCCAACATCTTTGTAACCCATTTTTCCTGCTCTTCTGAAGATAGTCTTTGTTCCAAAAAGTGTTTAAGACTATCATGATCAGTTTTTACCTTGAAGTGTCTTCCCATTAGGTAAGTTCTCCATTTCTTTAGTGCATGCAGTATTGCTAACATTTACTTCTCATAAATAGGTTTCTGTAAATACTTTCCTTTGATTGGATGACTTTCAAAAGCAATGGGTCTTTCTTCTTGAATTAAAAAAACACCAATTCCATTTCCTGACATCACATTCCACAATAAAGGTTTTTGTGAAGTCTAGTGCTAGGCACATTTCCTCTTTAAGATGTTGAAAGGCCTTAGTTGCTTCAGGAGTCCATGAAAATGCATCTTTCTTCAATAATGTTGTTAGAGGTGCTACTATTCTCCCATAATTCTTAACAAACTTTCGATAATACCCTGTTAACTTGAGAAATCCTTGCAACTGCTTTATGGTTGTGGGGACTTTCCATTCCTTAATGGATTTAATTTCGTTAGGGTCTACCTTAACACCCTCGTGAGATACAATATGACCTAGATATTCCACCTCTTGTACTCCAAAGAAACATTTGGATGTTTTTGCATATAATTGTTTCTCCTGCAATAGTTTGAGCACCTTATCAACATGTTGAACATGATCCTTCCAAGACCTGTTGTAGATTAGTATATCATCAAAAAATACTAGCACAAATTTTCTAAGGAAGGGTTTGAAAATGGAATTAATCAACCCTTGAAATGTAGAAGGTGCATTGGTAAGGAAAAAATGCATGACCAAAAATTCATAATGACCCTCATGAGTTTGAAATGCTGTTTTCGGAATATCTTTAGTCTTCATTCTAATTTGATGATACCCTGAACGAAGATCCAATTTGGTAAAATAAATTGCTCCATGTAATTCATCCAATAATTCATCAATCAAAGGAATGGGAAATTTATCTTTAATGGTGAGCTTATTGAGCTCCCTATAATCGAGACACATGTGTGATGATCCATCCTTCTTGTGTACCAATACTACAGGAGCAGAGAAAGAACTTTGACTAGGTTGAATTATACCCGCCTCTAACATTTCTGCAATCATATGTTCAATTTCGCTCTTTTGGACATAAGGATATCTATAAGGTCTGATGTTTGGAGGAACACTTCCTGGAATCAAATGAATAGCATCATCATGATCACAAATAGGTGGGAGTCCTTTTGGAGTTTCAAAAACCTTGGAATGATTGTTCAAGACTTTTTGGAGATCTGCAGAAATAGATGATTTTGATGTTGGAACTTCTAGTGATCATAATTGTGCAATTATGCATCATTTTTATTTCTTTAGAAGATTTGTCATGACATTAGAGCTCATTATCTTTCCTGGCTTCCTTGCAATACCCCGTAATTTGACTTCCTTTCCTTCTGAAATTTTTTTCAAGAAAAGTTCTTGAAAATTAAAAGCTATCGTCCCCAAAGATTGTAACTGTTGGAAATATTGAGAGGGGGGGGGGGGGCTGAATCAGTATTCCTTTCAATTAGAGCATTAGTTAATCTTCAATTATTATCAGTGTTTTTACAATGATAGCAGCAAACAGAAGGAACACAAATGCACACATTTTTTAAGGTGGAAACCCACTCCGGGACAAAAACTACCTAATGCTTTTCTAATAATTCTTTAATATTCAACTCCAATTGAAAAATAAGTTCAAATTCCTAGAATCTAGAAAGAATTCTTCTCCATCTCCCCACCGGATGTATTCTCCAACACCCAAGATTCTTTTAGTAGTCACTGAACGGATGCCCCAACACCCAATGAGCTACAACTCACCCTAGCACCACCCTACCACCCTATAGAAGAATAAAAGAAGAATGGACTCTCATACCAAGGAAAATGGTCCACTTTACAATGATATAGAATGATGTAGAAGAAGAAGATATACTAGACCATAACCCCAACTTTGACACAACCACCTAATGATGATCCTAGACCTCCCAACACTGCCTCTTCAACCCTTGGCAGATAGACACTAGTACAATTTTTACAGTACAATGATACCTTTACAATGATTGTATGCAGAGCTGCCCACTTGAAGACTTCATAGGATGAAATTCTTGTTGTTGTTATGAACCTTGGTTTCTTCTCTTGTCATGCTACCCTCTGCTACACCTTGCTTCACTTTTCTTCCGTATAAAGTATGGTCCTTTGCAACCCTTGACAACACATGATCTAGCTTTTTCTTGCCTTCTAGGAGCTCAATATTGAATCTGGTGTATCTCTGTTATTTCAGATTCTCAATATCTGAATTTTGGTCCTGTAGTAGTCCTCTGAGTCATTTTTCCAATTCCACAGGTCTGACCCAATTTTGATTATTCAAGAGAGAGTTATACCCAATCTCTCGCAATGCCCTAATTATGGATTGTTTTAGCAGAGCACACTTTTACGGCATGCCACGTATCACTGTTTCTTCATTTGGCTCTGCAATTGATAGAGAAAAAATTAAAAATTGTGCACTATCTTAAACCTTTTACATAATTCCAATCTGATACTCAGAGAGAGAGTTATGACGAATTTACCAAGGTCACTTCTTTGAGATGAATTTCAGGAGCCTGCAAAAACCCTGACTTCCACAGATCATACTCCAAAAATTTTGCTTAACTTGATCTAATATTTTTATAGCAGCTTCCTTAGGATTTCAGCTTCACCTCATAAAAATTTCAGCTATTTAACCTTCGTAGAAAAAAAGTTAGAGCGCAAATTCCACGATGACTTGTTTCAGATGGCCGAATCCCTTACCTAAGGAGGAAATGAAGATCACAATTTATATAAATGCTTAAGTTGAGAGGGGCTTCAACAAGTGAACGTGGGAGGGATTTTAGGAGCTTAAAAAATATTAATTATGAATTTTCAATGATCCATGCCCCAACCCCATGGGGTTTTAGCCCACTAACTGGGGGTACAAACTTCAAACATGAATATCTCTCAAATCGTGAAGAATTACATGGCGTGCCATATATCAACGGAAACATCTCGACAAGTAGAAACCATCAAAAGCATTATTGACCCAGAATATATTAATTTGGTAGGTCAAAATTCCCATGCAATATTGGGTTATCCCCTGGTGCTGCTTAGGTTGACATCAATGACAACCGCTGATCAACAATCTCCCCCTTTGGCATTGATGGCAACACAAGTACTCCCCCCTGCGATCACGACACCTCTTCCTACAACATTCTCTCCCACCTTGACATCAATGGAAAAGGATAACTCCCCTTGAAACACAACCATCCTGCGGACCTGTACACACTTCCACTCCCCCTGACACACAACCGTCCTGCAGACCTGTAATCTACTTCCACTGCCCCTTTATATTTTGAAAAAGGAAAATCTAATGAGAACTTGGGAGAATCTCAAGCTTTTAGCGAAGATATTCCAATGCCAGCGAATATTTAATATGTGATTCTTTTGGTGTTGCTTGGAATCTTGCTACTTGTCCAACTGCTTGCATAACATCTGGTCGGGAGGCTGTTACATATAGAAGACTACTAATCATAGATCTGTACAACCTTTGATCCACATCCTTAGATGAGTCGTCTATGCTCAATTTGAAACCTGTTACCATTGGAGTAAGGATGGGTTTGCAATCTTCCATTTTAAATTTCTTGAGAATTTCCTTGATGTACTTGGCTTGATATATAAATATTCCTTTCTCTTGCTGAGATATTTGAAGCCCTAAGAAGTATGTCAGCTCACCAAGTAAAGACATCTCGAAATCACTTTGCACCTTTGTAGAAAACTTCTTACTTAGTCGATCATCATTGCTACCAATTATTGTATCATCCTCTTTAGCTATTAGACATGCTTTTTTTGCTCCATCCATAACATATATGTCATTTGGAGCTCGACTTGCTATAGCTACAATTTCACCATACACGCCTTTCCTGATTTCACATTTTGTGGAATTGAATAGTATTGTGTGTCCTTGATCACAAATTTGTCCACACTTAGCAGATTGTCATTCATGTTTTCAACCAATAAAACATTCTTGGTTAGAGCATATTTGCTTCCGAGAGTGATAGTACCTGATCCTATAACATTTGAAGATCCATCATTTCCAAAGGACACAGTTCCATCCTTCTTCTCTTTCAGAGATACAAATTTATTTCTATCTCCAGTCATATGCGTTGAGCAACCACTATAAACATACCACACATCTTTGTTCTTTTGAGCCTTGAAAGCGAGAGCACAATTATCATTCTTCTTCTTCTTCCATGTTCGTTCATTCTGTGGCTTCGAATATTATTTTGGAGGATTTCCAAGTCTGCAGTCTTTGGCTATGTGTCCAAAGTTTCTACATTTGTACCATTCAATATTATTTCTTAAATGTTCAAATCTATTAATGTTTCGTTGAGCCCTAGGAGGTTCATATTTGACAAATCTCCTGGAATTTTATTCGTTCCTAGTGTACGTGCGACATTCTATAGATTTATGACCAAAATTTCCACATGAATAACAGTAGCCATAAAAAATATGTTGGTACCTAGATGGAAATTTTCATCGAGGAATTGTCTTCTAAGGCTGTTCTTGCGAATCTTGTCCAATGAAGTCTACATGCATGTTAGATCTCATGGGTTCATTGTATTTTGTTGTAGAAGGTCCTGCTTCTTCTTCTTTGTAACCGGTGCCAGTTTTGTTGTTGTAAGATCGTTGATTGTTGATGAGTTCTTCCAATGCCCTTGAGATGTTGGCACAGTTTTGGATAGTTTTTCCTTTCTTCACTTCCTCACGCAGTGAGACTACTTCGGCTTCTAATTCTTCCCTTTCTTGGTTGCTTTCTTCCAACTTCTTTTGAAGTGACTCTTCAATGCATTTGTGTTCTTCAACTTCAATTTTGAGACCTTGAACTTGTTATTCAAGAGTATTGGAACGGATCTTCTCCGCCTTGAGATCTTTTATAAGCTTGATTTCTTCCTCATAAGATTCTTCTATGGTCCATCCTTCTTCTTCATTGTTTGATACCTCTTGTTTATTGTTCTTGGCCATAAACAATACTCTCTCATTGGCTTCTTCTTCACTGTCATTGTCTTCATCGAATGATAAGCTATCTTCTTTAGAGAGAAATTTCCTTTTGGATCCTTGATTGTTGAATTTCTTAAAGCCTTTCTTTCCTTTTGAGTTGCCATTAATTCTGTTTGGACATTTTGCTGCAAAATGCCCAACATCATTACAGCTGAAACATATCAATGGAAGTTTTCCTTTGAATTGTCCCTTACCAATTTTTAGTTTTCTCGTGAAGTAAGAAAATCCTTCATCTGAAAGACCTTCTTCATCATCTCCCTTTTCTTCACACTTGCAGGTGCATGTCTTTTCAATTGAAGGTTGTTATCCTTATTGGTTTTCTTAGATGAAACGAACGCAGTTTCTAGATGCGAAATACCCTCCTCTTCATCAAGTCTATTTTCATATGCTATGAGAACTCCATGTAATTCCTCTTTGCTGAGTTTGTCCAGATTTTCACTGTATTCTAAGACCGATACCTTTGGGTTGAGTCTCCCTAGTAACATTCTAAGAATATTTCGTATAATAGTCTTCTCGTCAACTGGCTCTCCCAATCCTTCCAGAGTATTGGTTATTTCATCAACATATTGGAAGCATGTAGCAATGTTGCAATCTTCTTTCATTCTGAGTTGCTCAAATTTTTCTCTATAGATTCGAAGCTTTGATTCTTTGACATTTGAGTTACCTGCATATATATTCTCAAGCTTGTCCCATACATTTTTGGTAGTTTTACAACCCAACACCTTTTGATAAGCAGATTCAATAAGTCCACTGATAATAATATTCTTTTCTTTTGCATCATTTACCAAATTCTTCTTACCTTGTTCATCCGTATTTGATGTAAATCCATTTTGAACAGTGTCCCATACTTCGTAACCTTGCGCCAAGAGATAGACCTCCATTTTTCCTTTCCAGAGTGCATAATTATTTTCATTGAATAGAGGTACACCATTCTTGGTATGCTCCATGACCTCCTTCCAGCTGTTAAACTACTATTGAAGGAACCAAGCTCTGATACCAATTGTTGGAAATACTGAGAGGGGGGGTGAATCAGTATTCCTTTTAATTAGAGCATTAGTTAATCTTCAATTATTATCAGTGTTTGTACAATGATAGCAGAAAACAAGAGGAACACAAATGCACACAGTTTTTAAGGTGGAAACCCACTCCGGGACAAAAACCACCTAATGCTTTTCTAATAATTCTTTAATATTCAACTTCAATTGAAAATAAAGCTCCAACTTCCTAGAATCTAGAAAAGCATTCTTCTCCAGCTCCCACTGGATGGACGCTCCAACACCCGAGATTCTTCAGTAGTCAACTGAATGGATGCCCCAACACCCAATGAGCTACAACTCACCCTAGCACCACCCTACCACCCTATATAAGAATAAAAGAAGAATGGACTCCCATACCAGGGAAAATGGTCCACTTTACAATGATATAGAATGATGTAGAAGAAGAAGATATACTAGACCATAAACCCAACTTTGACACAACCACCTAATGATGATCCTAGACCTCCCAACACTGCCTCTTCAACCCTTGGCAGATAGACACTAGTACAATTTTTGCAATAATTTATTTACAATGACTTAGTACAATGATACCTTTACAATGATTGTATGCAGAGCTACCCACTTGAAGACTTCATAGGATGAACTTGTTGTTGTTGTTATGAACCTTGGTTGCTGCTCTTGTCATGCTACCCTCTGATTCACCTTGCTTTTTTTTTTCTACCATAGAAATTCTGGTCCTTTGCAACCCTTGACAACACATGATCTAGCTTTTTCTTGCCTTCTAGGAGCTCGATATTGAATATGGTGTATCTCTGTTATTTCAGATCCTCAATATCTGATTTTTGGTCTTGTAGTAGTCCTCTGAGTTGTCTTTCCAATGCCACAAGTCTGACCCAATTTGGTTTATTAAAGAGATAGTTATACCCAATCTATCACAATGCCCTAATTATGGACTGTTTCAGTAGAGTGCACTTGTATGGCGTGCCACGTGTCAATGTTTCTTCATTTGGCTCTAAAATTGATAGAGAAAAAATTAAAGATTATGAAATATCCTCCACTTGTTATGGAATTCCAATCTGATACCCAGAGAGAGAGCTATGACTAATTTACCAAGGTCACTTCTTTGAGATGAATTTCAGGAGCCTGCAAAAACCCTGACTTCCACAAATCATATCTCCAAAAATATTGTGCACCTTGATCTGAAAGTTTTACAATAGATTCCTCAGGATTTATGCTTCACCTCATAAACGTTTCAGCTTCTGAACCTTCATAGAAAAAAATTTAGAGCAAAAATTCCATGATGACTTGTTTCAGATGGCCGAATCCCTTACCTCAGGAGGAAATGAAGATCACAATTTATATAAATGCTTAAGTTGAGAGGGGCTTCAGCAAGTGAACGTGGGAGGGATTTTAAAAGCTTAAAAAATATTAATTATGACTTTTCAATGACCCATGCCCCAACCCCATGGGGTTTTCGCCCACTAACTGGGGGTACAAACTTCAAACATGAATATATCTCAAACCGTGAAGAATTACATGGCGTGCCATATATCAACGGAAACATCTCGACATGTAGAAACCATCAAAAGCATTATTGACCCAGAATATATTAATTTTTTAGGTCAAAATTCCCATGCAATATTGGGTTAGCCCTTGGTGCTTCTTGGGTTGACATCAATGACAACCGCTGATCAACAGTAACCATTGTACTCCTAGTACAACATCAGCACCTCCCATAGGAATGGAAGGCATTGGAATATTCAATACATATTCCCCCATGGTTAGCTTGATATTATGGCATTTTCCAGAGCAATTTATAGTTCCTCCATTTGCAACCATCACTTGACATTCTCGTGCTGGGTATAGGAAACAATTCAATTCCTTGGCTACCTTACAATGAATAAAATTATGGGTGCTACCTGAATCAATCAACACTATTACCTTTTTATTCTTGATATGTCCTTCTATCTTGAGAGTTTGAGGAGTGGTAATTCCCGCCAATGCATTACACGATATGGTCGGACTCATTTCTTCCTCTTCTAGGGCTGGTTCCTGGTGTATATCCTCTTCTTGTTCATTTTCTTCTTCCTCTTCACAATCTATGTAAAATAATTTCTTCTCAGCACACTTATGACCTTTAGTGTATTTGCTATCACAACTGTAGCAAAGCGCTTTTGCTCTTTTTTCTTCTAATTTTTGTGGTGTCAACCTTGTAGGTTGTGGAAATCTAGGAGTAGCGACACTTCCCTCTTTACAGAAGTGAGTGGTAGGCTTCCTTGTCGCCATAATTTTACATTCAATTTTTCTTGCCAACCTGAATGTCTTCTCCAATGAATTAGGTTCCAAAACATGAACTTCATGTTGGATGTTATCCTTTAAAGTACTTATGAAGAGATCAATCCTGTGTTCCTATGGAATACCAGTTACCCTTATATTCAATTTTTGGAAGTCCTCAATGTGCTCCCGCATTAAACCCTTTTGTTTGAGATTTATCAATTAGCTAAAGAAGTTGTTGCTCTTTGTATCCTCATAATGTGCTATCATTTCCTCCGTAAAAATTGATCGAGTGACAATTTTTTTACGGGAGCAAAGCCATCGATACCATACAGATGTATTTTTTTCTAAATGTAAAGTTGCAATGCGTACCTTTTGTGTATTTTGCACATTATGGAGATCAAACTATTGCTCCATCTGTAGTATCCAGGTTACAGGATCCTTTCCATCAAACTTCCTCATATCCATTTTTGGAATATGGTGGTTCTTCCGGCCAACATTAGATTTTATGAAATCATGATTAACGTTTATTTTGTTCTCATCATGAGTTTCCTCTACTATTTTTTCACCATTAGGAAACATTTCTTGTACCAACTTTGTCAAACCTTCCATGTCTGCTTTTAGATCATTCTTCATGTTTTCCATTTTAGATTCCATCCCAGCTTCCATGACATCTATCTTAGATTCCATGCCATTCTTCAAACCATCCATCTTAGATTCCATGCCTTTCTTCAAACCATCCATCTTAGTTTGCACACCTTTCTTCAAAACTTCCATGTCATTTTTTGTTACTCTTTGCGAGAGGGAAATTTGTTGCACTTGCTCTTGTAATTTTGATATGTCATGTTGCCATTCTTCGTCTTCATGAGTCATAGTAGAGCTTTCTAAAGGCTTAATGGGTGTTGAATTATTTTTAGGGGCCTTTTTAGAATCCAATACTGATATCTATTCTACAATATGCCATTGTAATCAATTCAACTTGATTCTTCAAACAAGACTTATGCAGTTCGGAAAAAAATACACACCTTTTACTTGCTTTTGAGGAGCTCGATATTGAAATTGAATTATCTCTATAATTGTGGATCCTCAATATCTAAAATTCATCCCTGTAGTAGCCCTTTGAAGCTTCTTTCAAATGCCGAATGCCTGATCTAATTTGGATTCTTCAAGGCAAAGTTATGTCCAAACTCCCACAATGACCCAATTTTGGACTGGTTCAGTAGAGCGAACTTGTACGACTTGCCATGTGTCACTGTTTCCTCCTTTCGCTCTGAAATAGATAGACCAGAAACTACAGTCTGTGCACTTGCGCGATGCTCAGAGAGAGAGCTATGGATATTTTCCCACGATCACCTCTTTGAGATGAAATTCAGAAGCCTAAAAAAGCCCTAACTTCCACAGATCATATCTCCGAAAATATTGCAAACCAATATCTGAAATTTTTTGACGATGTTCCTCAGGATTGTGGCTTTGCACTCTAAAAATTTCATCTTTTGAACCTTCGTAGAAAAAACATTATTACGAAAATACCACGATGACCTATTTAGGTTAAATTCAGGAGCCTGAAAAATGACCTAAATTGCACAGATCATTTCTCCGAAAATATTGTAAACCAAGCTCTGAAAGTTTTTGATGATGTTCCTTAGGATTTTGGCTTCACACTATAAAAATTTCAGATTCTTAACCTTCGTAGAAAAAAGTTATAGCAAAAATTCCACGCTGACCTGTTTGGAGCAGCGAAACCCTAGAATCTCAAAGCTCTGATACCAAATGTTGTGAAACCAGCTCCAAAAAGAGAAGAAAAGAGATATCAACGCCTTAGAAATAAGCCACTTCGAGGGGGCAACCTCCAATACATTACATGAATTAACACTTCTTTGATGATTCAAATTGCAAAACCTCCTTTCTATATATAGGAGTCCATGGGGCCATAATGTAATCCTAGTAGGGCCACAATGTAATCCTAGCCGACCTAACAATAATAATTTAAGGGCACAATAATAACAATATGGGGGTTACAAGGGTACACTAATAACAATAAGGGGGTTACACTAACAACAATAAGGGACTATACTAGTAATATAGGGACCTAACATAGTGAAGGTATGATGAACCATAGGTGTGAATGAACCGTCAAGATGATTACTCAACTCAAACAATCATGAACATGGAGTGAAGGAAGTTTCATGTTCAAGAGCGACTTGCTACCATAAAGAAATTCTTGCTCACTTTTCCCAAATTTTCCCCGGTCATTTGTCGACGAGTACCTATTTATTTTTAACAAGCTTGAGTAGGATAACATTTTCTTGACCTATAATTCAACCCTTCGGGTGAATAAAGTATCGCTATTTAATAATTTAACGAGTCTAATGATGAATGAAACTTGATTCTTTCCATGATCAACAAGCCCGTCACTATTTTATGTTTTAATGAGCTTAACGACAGTGATAGCCCAATCCTTTTTCATATTTAGAGAGTTTGAAAAAGATGAGGAAAGAAAACTCCTTAAGTACTTTTTCGTAAATTTGTCACTCAGATCCGAAAAAGTGTAAAATAATATCTGAGAGAACCTATGTTGGGAAAAATACTGAGAGGGGGGGGGGGGTGAATCAGTATTTACTGCATAATAAAATCTTTTTACTTTTTCATTCCTTAAAAAAACCCATACGCTACTTTCCTTCAGTAAACTAGCGTATATACACGGATCCCCTTTATGAAACTAGCGTATACACAGAGATCTAGATCTGTCATTAAATATTCACTTATATTATTCCATCATTCATTCATCAGATGTTCAATAAACAGTAAACATGTGCAGTAAGAACAGAATAAACCATCACACAAAGGATCACACATGAACACTAGGATTTTTAGGTGGAAACCCAAATCGGGAGAAAACCACCGCTGCAGTTGCTCAGCCTTCAATATTTTATTATAGAGAAAACATCTTACAACATATGTGCTGGCGCAGACTTGACCAGCACGCAGGCACCCACCTGCGCTCGTTTACCAGCCTCTCCGGGAAGGGAGCTACGACCCCCTGACTCGTTTACCAGCCTCTCCTGGAAGGGAGCTACGACCCCCCGATCTCGTTTACCAGCCTCTCCTGGAAGGGAGCTACAACCCCCTGACTGAAGGCTACAACCTTCAACACCACCTTGGACCACGTTTCATCAATTTTCACACTGGATCCAACAAATTCAATAGAACAACACTTGCAAGCCACATTTCATCATATTTTCAAACTGGACCCTTTCCATTCTTTTAAGCACAAACATACATCACCAACAGATTCTTATCAACATAGATTAGATAGTGGAAACACAGCAGAATAGATCAGATATTTTATACCCCTTGCTTCAGCAAACCCTAGTTTGCATACGCGCTTTCCCTTTACTGATGTCGCGTATATACGCGCTTCCGTCCACAAAAACCAGCGTATACCTCAGTGTATATTTTATTGCGCATACGCGCTTTTACTTCAGAGAAGCCGCGTGTATATGCGCTTCCTCCGCGTCGAAGTAGCGTATAGATCTTCAATGATTACAGAGCTGCATACTTCATCAGATCAGATGTTCAATTCAGATTTACCCTTTTCACTTCAGACAGATGTTCGCCTCATCACAGATCTAGGCCTTCCATAAGCAGATCTAGCAGATACAAGTGCATTTCAGATCTAGATCCCCTTCTTCATCATTGGTGCATCATACCTTCAGATTTGTCTTCAAGTGTAACCCTTCCATTTAGATCTACTTCAGAGAGAAGTATTCATTCAAGCTTAGACATCTTGCACCCACACTCATGTTTTGCACAATGAATTTCTTCTCCTTATATAGGTTTACCCTTTTTCAATACCATGAGCCCCTTTTTCAATACCATGGGCCAAAGCAATACCATGAGCCCAAAACTACCTGGACGGGGTCAATTAGGCGGATCATTACCCAATACAATGGGTCAATACCATGGTGGTTACCCCTAGTTTTGCACTTTTTGAGCGCTTTTGCCCATACGCGACTTGGAACGTTCTTTTCCGCGTGCATAAGCGACTTACCTTAGACAGATCCGCGTATACATAGAGACATACTCTTTTCATCATACTTTGAGCACATTCTGAATTCCTTTCTTCATTGCCTTCTGTACATACTATAGATACATCATATTTTCTTCATCAAGAACATATTCTCTCAAGCACAACTTCATCAAGTAAGTTGTCATTATCTTCATCAAGTGGGTTGCCTTTCAAGGACAACACTCAGCATCATATTGTCAACAAACATCATATCACATCAGATTTACATCATTTACCAAGTCCATCAAATCAAGAATAACTTCATCAGGTGGATTGCCATCAAGGACAACATATGTCAACAATCTCATGTCTTCATCTTCATTTAGTGGGTTGCCATCAAGGACAACACTCTGCATCATATTTCCAACAATCTCCCCCTTTGGACTTGATGGCAACCACGATGGTGTTTGGCTGCTACTATGTCACTCTCCCAAAATGTCACATCATTATCTTCTCTTTATTCAAACACCATGTCACTCTCCCAAATATGTCACATCATTATCTTCTCTTTATTCAAACACCATGTCACTCTCCCCCTTTGACATCAAGGGCAAAGGGCGGATCAAAAACCAACATTCTCCCCTTTTCTCCTCATGTGGAAGAAACATTCTGCAGATCTGATATGTGCTGAAGTGGCCAAGCTCCCCCTGAGTTCATGCTGAATCTTCAAACATATTTTTCAATAAAGTACATGACTCTTCCTATCACCAAAGACCCATACTTACATCAAATATCCAACCAAGTGGATTTACATATGAGACTCAAGTACCCAACCAAGTGGGTTTACACATTTCAATTCAGCTACCCAACCAAGTGGGTTTACAAATTTGACAAGTTCATACATGACTGAATATTACAGATTTTACATCAAGGGTCTCATCATGACCTTTTCATCAAAAATACAAATATGACTTTTCATGACCAATACCAAGAAGACCTCAAGAGAGATCATATAACATAACCATCATAATGCCAACAATGCATTATACTCAGCAACACTAATGCTCCCCCTGAATCTGTGCATCCATGCATCCTTTTCATATGACTAAGGCTCCCCCTTAGTTTGTGCATCCTGAACATTTTCACCAACAAATCATCAAGGCATCTTCATCAAAACATTAGAAACAGATTTATGAGAAATGGAACATCACCAGAGATACCAAACAGCACTGCAGCTGTGCTGAAGAGAGCTGAACCAACCAAAAATTGTCAGCAATCAGTCATACGTGGTTTTCTGTGCATGAACTCGCGTGTATACGCGACTGTGTTTCAGGAAATCCGCGTATCTCAAGCCATCTTCTAAAATTATGCAAATTTGTTCTTTTGACTGGCAGATAACACTCCCAGCTTCTATCTTAGATACTCGAACGCTTCCCTGGGCAGAGGTTTGGTAAAAATATCAGCAATTTGTTCTTTGGAGGGAACATACTCCAACTTCACAGTTTGCTCAAGCACTTGTTCACGTAAGAAGTGATACTTGATGGGAATGTGCTTGGTCTTTGAATGCATAACAGGATTATTTGAAATACTGATGGCACTTGTATTGTCACACTTAATGGAGATAGGAGTTGCACATTTGATTTGAAAATCTTGCAAGGTTTGCATCATCCATAGGAGTTGAGTGCAACAAGATGCGGCAGCTACATACTCTGCTTCAGCTGTTGATAAGGCAATAGAATTTTGCTTCTTGCTAAATCAAGATACTAACCGGGGTCCCATATAGAATGCACCACCACTAGTGCTTTTTCGATCATCAACACTTCCAGCCCAATCTGCATCAGTGTAAGCATGAAGAGTAAGATTAGCATTCTTCGGATACCATAGACCAAAATCTTGAGTTCCTTGTAGATATTTGAAAATTCTTTTGACAGCCTGAAGATGAGACTCTTTTGGATTAGCCTGGAATCTTCCTACAATCCCAACTGCATGCATGATGTCTGGTCTAGTCCCAGTGAGATAAAGCAGACTTCCTATCATCGATCTGTATTCTGGTTGATTCACTGTGGGAGAATCATCATTAGAACTGAGACTGCATCCGGTTATCATTGGTGTACTTACAGTTTTGCATTCTTCCATGCCATACTTCTTCAGAATTTGCTTAAGATATTTTGTTTGTGATAGAAATATACCATCTGCAGCTTGATGCACTTGCAAGCCAAGAAAGAATGTTCGTTCCCCAAGTAGAGACATTTCAAATTCTTGCTGCATGACAGAGGCAAATTTTTGCCTCATAGATTCTTCGTTACTCCCAAAAATGATGTCATCAACATATACAACCACAATCAATAGTTTGTCATTTTCAACTTTTGTGTATAAGTTGCTATCAGCAGACCCTTTTGAAAATCCTTGTTGATGAAGATATTTGTCAAGACAATAATACCAAGCCCTTGGAGCTTGTTTGAGACCATATAGAGCCTTTTTGAGTCTACAAACAAGATTTGCATCATTTCCCAAAATGAATCCTTCTGGTTGTTCTATATATACTTCTTCTTCAAGATCACCATTAAGAAAAGCAGATTTAACATCCATTTGATAAACTTTGATGTGTTGATAACTTGAAAAAGCAAGAAACATTCTTATGGCTTCAAGTCTAGCTACAGGAGCAAAATTTTCTTCAAAGTCTATACCTTCTTGTTGAGTATACCCTTTGCAAACCAGTCTAGATTTGTTTCTTACAACATCCCCATTCTCATTTAACTTATTCTTGAAAATCCATTTAGTTCCAATGACATTTTTGTCATGAGGTCTTGGAACCAAATCCCAAGTGTCATTTTTTTCAATTTGAACAAGTTCGTCATCCATGGCTTGCCTCCAAAATTCATATTTGCTAGCTTCATTAACATTGTGTGGTTCAATTGTGGATATGAGTGCCAAATGATTAGAAGATCCTACAAGAGTTCTCCTTGTTCGTACACTAGATTCTTTGTCACCCAAAATTTGAGATTCAGGATGATTCTTTTGAACATATCTGGATGGAGCTTTTTCAGATAGATCATCTTCAGGTTCTTCATTGGATCCATTGTCTATATCATTTCCATTTGATGTAGAAGGCCATATGTCGCTATCATCTTCTTTTGTTGTTTGTTTTTCTTCTTTAGGAGCTGCAGGAGACTCATCAATAACAACATCAATACATTCAACAACCTTTTGAAGCCTTTTATTGTAACATGTGTATGCTTTGCTTGAAGATGTGTAACCAAGAAATATCCCTTCATCTGATCTAGGTTCAAACTTGCCAAGCTTTTCATCATTATTTTTGATAAAGCATTTACTTCAAAAAACTTTAAAATGCTTCACAGTGGGAGAATTACCATACCAGAGTTCATATGGAGTTTTGTCACTATTTACCCGAACATGAGCCTTGTTGAGAATGTTAACAACTGTAAATGCTGCTTCACTCCAGAACATGTTAGAAATGCCAGAATCAGCTAGCATAGCTCTAGCCATTTGAACAATTTTTCTATTCATTCTTTCTGCTACACCATTTTTTTGTGGAGTGCCTGCTACAGAGAATTGTCTTTTTATGCCATGTTGTTCACAAAATTCAAAGAATTCATTTGATGAATATTCTCCTCCTCGATCAGATCTAAGACACTTGATTTTTAGATCTAATTCATTTTCTGCCAATGCTTTGAAGCTCTGAAATTTTTCAAATTCTTGATCTTTGTGTTTAATGAACTCGATCCAACACATTCTAGAGTAGTCATCAATAAATAAGATATAGTATTCATCCCCATGTAATGAATTTTTCCTCATAGGTCCACAGATGTCAGTATGAATGAGTTCAAGAGGCTTACTTGATGATCCTTCTTTGGCATTGAATCGTACTCTGGTCTGCTTACCAAATTGACAAGATTTGCATATGATACTTTCTGGAAGATTGACCTTGGGAAGATCACGAACAACTTGAAGTCTGCATGCTTTGTTGATTTGAGAGAAACTCAGATGCCCCAGCCTTCTATGCCATAGCCAATTTTCTGAAGATTTTCTCAAGTAACATTGATCTATGCCGTTTAGTACATACAGGTTGCTTGGATTTATTTTTCCTTTTATAATGATTCTACCTGTATCAAGATCACGAACCACACATTCTTTGGAACTGAAGACCACTTCTGCACCTTGATCACACATTTGACTAACACTTAATAGGTTATGCCTTAATCCATCAACATACATGACATCTCTAGCCTTCACTTTTTCTTTTAGAAATACTGACCCTTTTCCTTTAATTACATCGGGAGTATCATTTCCAAATGTAACTTTCTTTTCCTTTTCTAGAGCATTATAAGTATGAAGTTTGCTTTTGTCACCTGTCATGTGTCTTGAGCACCCACTATCGATGTACCATTGATTTTCTTCACCTTCTGCAAATAATGCTATCCCACAATTTTCAACTGGCGGTTCTTTCTTTTTCCACACTTTAGAGCTTGAGGGAACATGTTCTTTTGGCCGGATCTTGTTCCTGCATTCAGATTCTTCATGGCCAAAGTTATTACAATAAGTACATTCAACTTCACTTTGAAGAGGAGAAAAATTGTTATAGGTATTCTTCTTTGGTTCAGTATCCAACCTTTTCTTTCTTGCTTCACTTGTCATGATGGTTTTATATGCAACACATTGAATGGCTTTATGACCAAAATTGTGACAAGTGAAACATTGCCCATTGAAGTAGAAATTTATGCGATCATGGAATCTTCTATTTGAATTTACCTGTTGGTTGTAGTGTCTTTGAAAGCTATCCCTGTTAGTGTTCCTTGAATTGAGATGGTCCTGCTTTCCCTGTAGAAATCCTTTATTCTCTTGCTGAGTGGCTGAATGATGTAAACCACCTGTAACTGCTTTTAGATAGTTGGGTGCTGAAGTTTGAGAAGATTCTCCGGTATATCCAAGACCTGCCTTTATAAGAGGAGAACGTTGTACCTTGATGATCTCATCTAAGGTTTCAGATCCTTTAGCAAATCTAAGATTCAAGGTTTTTGCTTTCTCAACTTCTTTTCTTTGACTTACCACTTCACATTCTAGTTTTTCAATATGCTTCTTTGCTTCTTCAAGTTGTTTTTCAATGGTCTCTCTGATTATCTTTTGTTCTTCTAAGCGAAGTTTGAGTTGATTATTTTCTTCAAGAAAATCATTTTCCTCTAGAGCATCCATAAAAGTATCCTTTTCTTCTTTTTGTTCAAATGCCATGAGAAGTCTAAGATCTTCTTCGCATTCATCCTCACTATTAGATGACCCATCACTATCTTCATTAGTATAGTAACTTTTCTTAGAGCTAGATCGGTTCTTATTCCTTCTTACTACTTCTTTTCCTTTATAAGGACATTTTGCAGCATAATGACCAACTTTTCCACACTCAAAACATTTGAAGGGAAGCTTACCTTTGAATCTTCTAGTACCTAGTTGGAGCTTTCTCACGAAATTTGCTTCTTCTTCATTGGATAGATAGCTGGATTCTTTGACAACTTCCTTTTCCTTCCCTTTTGTAGATGCCTTAAAAGAAGCTTCTCTTATTTGAGAAGGACCTCCTTGTCTCATTTCAAAAGCAGTCAGAGTACCATGTAATTGAACAATAGTAAGCGTTTGCAGATCTTGCCTTTCTTCAATAGCTGAAACTTTAGAGTCAAATTCTGAAGTCAAGGATCTTAAGACCTTTTCCACCAGAGTAGTATCAGTTATGGTTTCACCCAAATTTCTCATTCGATTTACAATATCATCCAGACGAAGAAAGAAACTGGCAACACTCTCATCACTATGCATCTTCAAATTTTCATATTCAATTCTAAGAGTTTGAAGTTTTGCACTTTTTACCTTTGTGTCTCCTTCATAGCTCAGAATGATTTTGTCCCATATTTCTTTTGCTGAATGTAGCTACATCACTTTAGCAAATTCTGATTCAGACATGCTTCCTAGCAAGACATTTACTGCTTTGGCATTGGTTTCATACTTCTTCCTTTCAGCTGCATCAGTAGGAATATTTGCCGGGTATTGATAACCTTCTTGCACGATTGCCCATACATCTGCACCAAGACTTTGTAGATATGCTTTTGTACGTACCTTCCAGAATATCAGATTGCTTCCATTGAATAGAGGTGGCTTTATAGACATTACTCCTTCTTGACTTCCCATTGCGACGGATCTCCTTTAAGCGATCAAGCTTCTGCACAAGGACCTGCTCTGATACCAATTGTTGGGAAAAAATACTGAGAGGGGGGGGTGAATCAGTATTTACTGCATACTCAAAACTTTTTTACTTTTTCATTCCTTAAAACCCATACGCTACTTTCCTTCAGTATACTAGCGTATATACGCGGATCCCCTTTATGAAACTAGCGTATACACAGAGATCTAGATCTGTCATTAAATATTCACTTATATTATTCCATCATTCATTCATCAGATGTTCAATAAACAGTAAACATGTGCAGTAAGAACAGAATAAACCATCACACAAAGCATCACACATGAACACCAGGATTTTTATGTGGAAACCCAAATCGGGAGAAAACCACCGCTGCAGTTGCTCAGCCTTCAATATTTTATTATAGAGAAAACATCTTACAACATATGTGCTGGCGCAGACTTGACCAGCACGCAGGCACCCACCTGCGCTCGTTTACCAGCCTCTCCTGGAAGGGAGCTACGACCCCCTGACTCGTTTACCAGCCTTTCCTGGAAGGGAGCTACGAACCCCCGATCTCGTTTACCAGCCTCTCCTGGAAGGGAGCTACAACCCCCTGACTGAAGGCTACAACCTTCAGCACCACCTTGGACCACGTTTCATCAATTTTCACACTGGATCCAACAACTTCAATAAAACACCACTTGCAGGCCACATTTCATCATATTTTCATACTGGACCCTTTCCATACTTTTAAGCACAAACATACGTCACCAACAGATACATATCAACACAGATCAGATAGCAGAAACACAGCAGAACAGATCAGATATTTTATACCCCTTGCTTCAGCAAACCCTAGTTTGCATACGCGCTTTCCCTTTACTGATGTCGCGTATATACGCGCTTCCGTCCACACAAACCAGTGTATACCTCAGTGTATATTTTATTGCGCATACGCGCTTTTACTTCAGAGAAGCCGCGTGTATACGCGCTTCCTCCGCGGCGAAGTAGCGTATAGATCTTCAATGATTACAGAGTTGCATACTTCATCAGATCAGATGTTCAATTCAGATTTACCCTTTTCACTTCAGTCAGATGTTCGCCTCATCACAGATCTAGGCCTTTCATAAGCAGATCTAGCAGATACAAGTGCATTTCAGATCTAGATCCCCTTCTTCATCATTGGTGCATCATACCTTCAGATTTGTCTTCATTTAACCCTTCCATTCAGATCTACTTCAGAGAGAAGTATTCATTCAAGCTCAGACATCTTGCACCCACACTCATGTTTTGCACAATGAATTTCTTCTCCTTATATAGGTTTACCCTTTTTCAATACCATGAGCCCCTTTTTCAATACCATGGGCCAAAGCAACACCATGAGCCCAAAACTACCTGGACGGGGTCAATTAGGCGGATCATTACCCAATACAATGGGTCAATACCATGGTGGTTACCCTTGGTTTTGCACTTTTTGAGCGCTTTAGCCCATACGCGACTTGGCACGTTCTTTTCCGCGTGCATACGCGACTTCCTCTAGGCAGATCCACGTATACAAAGAGACATACTCTTTTCATCATATTTTGAGCACATTCTGAATTCCTTTCTTCATTGCCTTCTGTACATACTGTAGAAACATCATATTTTCTTCATCAGGAACATATTCTCTCAAGCACAACTTCATCAAGTAAGTTGTCATCATGTTCATCAAGTGGGTTGCCTTTCAAGGACAACACTCAGCATCATATTGTCAACAAACATCAGATTTACATCATTTACCAGGTCCATCAAGTCAAGAATAACTTCATCAGGTGGTTTTCCATCAAGGACAACACATGTCAACAGTCGCATGTCTTCATCTTCATTTAGTGGGTTGCCATCAAGGACAACACTCTGCATCATATTTCCAACAACCTCTTTGGTCATGTTTAACCCAGGTATTCCTTTTTCGTAAATAATCTATCTTAGTCCATAAAAGGGTTAAACTTATACTGAGTGGATATCAATTCATTTACTTTTACGAGATCGAAAATACAAGTGCTCGGAAATATTTTCACATTATCGGAGTCTGAAAAGAGCTAAAAGGAGACTCCAGGGGTTCCTTTTTTGTTGTTATCGAAGATCGAAAAAGAGATAAAAGTGCGCTTCAAATCCTTTTTCATTTTTAACAAATCTCAAAAAATAAGGAGAAAAAGTATGCTTTGTGGTCAAGTCATTCTTTGAAATAAATCTGCACGACTAATCTGTTCATCAGTTGTATTTCCTGCTCAGAACAACATCAAATGGATTAAAAATACCCATTTCATGATAAAAACATAATAGAACTATAGTCATAGCAATAAATTTAACTTGCAAATAATTAAATGACTATTTAAAAGTAGTTTCACTATTCATTTTTACCATTCCATAGTTACCATTTGTATTTTGGAGCTTTGAACCTGATTTTGCCCCCGAAATTCAGCTGCTGATTGAGATAGTTTATGTGGATGGATTTCGTCACCATTTGATCTAGGTTAGTGCCATGAACCTCCTGTTTCCTTTGGTATTCATTTCGTCTCCAATTTCTGCAATTTTTTAGGGTTTTAAGGCCCCTAGGGTAAATTCTGCCAAAAATGAGGGAAATGCACCCCTGAATGTCGAAACCTACGTTGCATAGCAGGTATAGTGAAGTGTACTTGCATATGAAACACACTATCTCTTATCAGGGAGTGCATTGGGTGCAATTTATGTTTTTTATTTTCTCATTATGCCCAAAATTGACCTAGTTTTTTGCAATGAATGGAATCTAATGGATCTTATGGTTGTATTTCAGGTTTCCATCGAATTATAATGAAGATTACATGGAGGGAAAGAGAACATGAAGAACAAGATATGATTGCCTTGAATGATCCGGGTACTGTAAGAGCCCTAAGAGATTGTGGACTGCTTAAGTACTTCAAATTGTTCGGGATGAGACAACAAATAGAACTCTTGGAGTTCTTAGTTCAAGCATGGGATCCAGCGATAGAGGCGTTTCATATTAATAGCCAAGCGGTTCCCATAATAGTTGAGGATGGGTATTTTCTCACAGGTTTGTCAAGGAGAGGTTTGCTCATTTCACTCTCAAGGTCTACCATTGGAGGAGAGATAGTGAGGGATTATATTCTGCACTATTGCTATCCAGGGGTTTAACCTAACAAAGATGGAAAAATAAACAGCTGGGATGTCAGATATTTTCCTTTGAGAACTATCCTTTTCACAATTGCTAAACTTGCCGGCACCGTTACACTACATGTAACGAATAGATCGTATATGCAGTATGTGCTAGAGTGTATGGATCCAACAGTGTTCAATTGGTCTGAAGCTGTTCTATCTCAGATAAAGGAACAAATGAACAAAGAAAAGGGAGGAAAGAAGAAGAATTTCAGTTATGGTTCTATCCTTATATCCTTTGCTTTAGAACGGTTTCCACTGATGCAACCACAACATGTGACACTGGATATAGCTAGTCCTAGAGATCCACTAATGCA